>JASPKZ010000043.1:1855000-2072500 GCA_030220185.1 Diploptera punctata
CAAAAGAAGGTTTTAACAAGAAGAGAAGCATTTTATGAGGACCTTTGACAAAAGAATTACGGAAGAGGCTAGTGAAGTGCTTTGTGTGGAGTGTAGCATTGTATAGTGCAGAGATTTGGACATTACGACGGAAATAGGAAACGCAACTGGAAGCTTTTGAGATGTGGATATGGAGAAGAATGGAACGTATAAGATGGATTGACAAAGTAAGAAATAAAGATGTGTTAGACAGAATGGCCGAAAGAAAAACAATGCTGGAACTCATAAAGAAGTGGAAAATAAGTTGGATTGGCCACTGGCTGAAAAGAAACTACCTGCTGAAGGATGCCCTAGAAGGAATGGTCAACGGAAAGAAAGTTAGAAGCAGAAAAGGACATCAGATGATAGACAATATTAAAACAAATTGTTTGTATGCAGATACAAAAAGGAAAGTTGAGTTAAGGAAAGAGTGGAGAATGCTGAGTTAGCAGTGAAAGACCTGCTCTTGAGCAGAACACTATGAATGAGTACTACTCGTTGAGTATTTATGCCAACTTGAACATAATGTTATTGCATAGGAAAAATTCCACTGTTACATTACTACATATGGTATAGCTCATTCAAACACGTTAAGATTTAGGTCCCATTCGTATCACATTAAAAAAAAAAGTTGAAATTTAATACCTCGAAAGTTCCATAATGAAACCTGCAGATTTGTTATATAGGGTTATTCAAAAAGAAGGAACAGACTTCAAACATTTATTTCTACCAAACTACAAATTACAAACACTTTCAACGTTCCTGGAAAGAGAGAAGTTTGAAGTTCTGATCACGGCCGTATTGGCGCTTTTGCTTGTCATGTTTTTTTTTATTAAAATGGCGACACAATAGAACATTGGATTGGAAGAGGAGGAGCAGAAGATCAACTTCATTAACGCTGGCCTCCCAGGTTACCCGACTTAACCCCCTGTGATTTTATCTGTGGGGTTACGTAAAAAGCCGTGTTTTATCTCCCCTATGCCTCAAACTCTTGAAAATCTGCGACATTGAATTGTTGAATTCGATAATTAGAGACCAGCTGATTCGTGTATGGCAAGAAATGAGCCACCGATTTGATATTTGTCGTGTAACACATGGTGCTCATATTGAATGCGTAAGATAGTGAAATTTGAACTTTTCTCTTTCCAGGAACGTTGGAATAGTGTTTAAATATTTTGCAGTTCGGAAGAAATAGATGTTTGAAATCTGTTACTACTTTCGGAATAGCCCTGTATATTATGTGGAAATTATATTTCTAAAATTTTACGACCTAGTAATTTAAAACGAAATATGTCTTCAGATACTTTTATCTGCAGATGATAAATATATGGCAGTCAATGTTATCAGGACATCGTGGACATCTAACTAATTATAGTTGATTACATTATAAACAATAAGGATAATTTTATAATGTTATTTATATTTTTATGCAATAACCGCCTCTGTTTTCTGTCAAAATTAATTAATTAGACTTAACAATGTTTTTATTAGTGTAAAACGCGTAATCGAGAAGGTCTAAATGTGATCTAATTATATGCATTAATGTTTAAGGTAAATTATGTGTAAACTTAATGACAAGTGAAAACACAGATAGAACCTCTGCGTTAATTAAGTTTCATAGAGTGGGAAGTTTTAATAATTATACCTTTATCTAAGTTTTAAATTTTGTATTCTGTACATTTTAAAATATGATAGAAGTGGCAAATTATTTTGAGATAAAATTTATATAGGTGCTGAAGTTTACGGAATGTGTACTTACGGGCTATCAACTTCCTGCTGATATTGAAAGATATATTTTTTTAGTTTAGATATTATCTATGATCGAGAAGAAGCAAAATGAAGAGTGATATATGTGTATATGTGTGTGAGTGTGTGAGTGAGTGTGTGTGTGTGTGTGTGTGTGTGTGTGTGTGTGAGTGTGAGTGAAGATGTCTGTATATGCATGCGTGTATGTGTGTGTGGGTGTGTTTTATACCTAATATTAAATCGGTATATTCAATTTATTGAAAACAAAATTATTAATAATTTTATGTCTCCCATAGAAATTTAATTTTCATAATTAAATTATAATAATTTGACTTCATCAAATTTCAAGTATATGATTAAAAAAAAAACTTGTCCAAACAAACATATATGTAGGCTTAATGGAATTAACCCATAGTATATATATATATATATATATATATCCATCCATAGTAATTCTGACCGAGGGCAGGTCTTTCACTAAAATCATAGCAATTTCATATTGTGCTTTGCAGCTTTACTACGGAATTATAAGTGTGGTAGCTTCCCGTTCCTTTGTACACCGGTGAAGGATGATGATGATGGCCGGAAGATTTTCGGGGACCATTGGGCCCTAAACGTCCTGACATTTGTCTTACAGGTGAGGAAAAACCCTGAAATAAACTCACCCAGGAGCCTGTCCCGACCGGGAATCGAAACCGGGCCCGCTGCCTGACAAGGCAGTAAGCTACCTTGAGACCACAGATATATTTAGCCTATAAGTTATAATTAAATTTTTGACAATGAGCAATGCATGCTTAATATGACATAATAAGAAAAATAAATGCTCGGAGGGACTTGAACCCAGACTGGGATCAATCCAGAGGTCCGGGTTTAAGTCCCGTCCGAGCATTTATTTTTCTTATGTCATATATATATATATATATCCTTGACCTATCTGCTGATTGCATTCCCTTTGGTTTTCCTACATATTTTCATGCCCCTATTTTATTCCCCACTCGTATCACATGACCTACCCACGAGACTTGGCTGTTATTATATCAGGTTTTCCACAAAGATCATGTAGCTCACTGTTACATCAACATCTCCTTTCACCACTAAGTTCGTCTCTCTTAGGTCCAAAAATGTTCATAAGAATTTATATCAAATACTAGTAATTATTTCTCTTCCATAAACTTAAAGAGTACACGTTTCGCACCTATATAATATAACTGGAAGAATAACCGTATTTTACAATTTTAGTTTAACGTTTTTTTGAGAGAAGTTGGGACGAAAAAAGTCCCTCTGTTGCATAAAAGCTTGCGTTTTCAGAATTGACTCATGTTTAATTTATTTTTGCACCTCATTCTTGTTTGTTTTGTTCTTGAATTAAGCCGTAACTTCAAAATTTCAATCAAGTGTCATTAACTGTTCATTTCCATTGGCATATGTAATATATTTCTAGTGTGACCAAATATTGGTATTGATATTTAATTCCAGTCCAAATTGTTTAGTGTTATTTAATGTGTGTGTGCCACTCCTCAGCATTGCCAAATAAAATACTATATCATCAGCATATACCAACAGCTTATTAATACCATTGAGTTGAACGCCTTGTTTATCATCAGTATATTGTATGCCAACAGGTTTAATGAAGTCAATATTTTTTAATTTATTCCAAGTTGTACAACAAGGCATTCCGCCTACATTTTGTCCAGAGAGTGCAAGTACAAAAATACATAAATTGTTGTCAATATCAAAACATTGGGAATTATAATATTGTTGAATACGTTTTGGACAGCCTTTGTGTCGGCGTCTGAGTTGTGGCAGGACCTGCACGTGCAGTTGTTAATGCCAGTAACGTAAAGTTGTAAATTATAACATATTGATCTCTCTCAATTCTATTTTTACTACCTCCACTTTATTCTTCTTGTCCTTGTTTTATATTTGCTTCACAATGGCGCACCTCACAAATCTGTTATTCTGTTACCTTTATTTTTTATTACATATTTGTGCTACCCTACATAGAATGGATATCTCAAATATAGGTATGTTAAAATTGTAGATACATTAAATGTGATTTTTTAAACATAGTAAACTTTATAGAACTAAGAGACATATAGCTTATACTTGAAGCGAGATTTGAACCCAAGATCCGGTCCAGGCATAAATTTCTCTCTTTAGTTGTGTATTAAGAATTCATGCGGATGACAATTAGGTTCATTAATTTCAATATACAGACTGAAATTTAATATAAGTACATTAAGCAGCCGCGATAGACAGTGGTCATGTTCCTTGTCTCTAGTTCCGAGAGTCGCGGGTTCAAACCTGGTCGGAGTCGATGGATTTTTAGGACGGAAAAAAAACAAGGAGCAAGTCCACGAGAAGGACTTTAAGCCAGGGGTACCGAGTCTGAAGATTTTCAGGCTCGTAAAAGATTCTTAAGCTTGAATAAAGAGGTCTCTCAGCTAAATTTTACGATCTTAATTATCGAAGTAATGCTTTAGTTGTCTACTAGATGTCTCATTTGTTCGGTATGCCGACCACACGCCACACATTATATCTGTAGGTTGAAAAACTCTTAACAAAGGAGAAGCTGTGGTAAACTCAAAGGGCCGTAAAACCAATAATTATAATAGTTATATATATGGAAGCCAGATATAATAAGATGAGTTAAGTCTCGTAGACTGCGGTGGGCAGGACATGTGGCACGAATGGGGAATGAATGACGTGCATGGAAGCTTCTTGTAGGAAACCTAGAGGGAAAACCCCTAGTTGGTAGACCAAGAAGGAAGTTTGAAAATAATATTAACCAAGATTTGAGGGAAGTAGATTATACAGGTACTGATTGGAAACCATTAGCTCAGGATAGGGATCTATGGAGAGCTTATGTCCGCGCGGCCATAATTCTACGGTTTCGATAGTGCCAATAAGTTATATATATATATATATATATGTGTGTGTGTGTGTGTATTAAAGCTCTAAATGCCGTAATTTTTGTTTTTATATGGCAATCAATTAAGGAAAGTACGAGATCGTACTTCGTAAGATCAAATACTGTACTCAAACCACAAACCCTGACTATCTGGAGTGGAGTTCGCCTGAAGCGAAATTTAAAACTCGTTCTAACGGCAGTAATTTTTTATTTTTCGTGACGGAACTCGGTATATGACATTGTAATAAACGAGAAAGTTGTCCTTTAAATCTGAACGAAATTTAACATTGGAGTTTTACCTGAAAGTCGCAATTTTTAAAAATCCCTCTAGTGGCCGCCATGTCTTGTTCCTCGCACGTAAATAGATAAAAACGTAAATAGACAAATAAATAATTATATATATATATATATATAATTAACGAAATGAAGATTTTTCCGTAAAATGAAGATATTTCCGTAAACCAAAATCGAATCATAAGTTGGACTCTCTGACAAATTCTCTGAATAAAATATTCGGATCTTTGTATTAGATGAAAAGACACTCCAGAGTCCTAGAAGGCCCTTGCCCTATCAGCCCGCTGCTGGCCTCACACCTACATGTGTTAATCACAGAGGTATACGATCATCCTGCCAGGTGTAAGGGTGACATGTGGTCTTTCAGCTGTTATAGCTGGTTTTCTCAACCTGAAGCTACTTCTTATTGCAGCTACCTAAATTCTTCACGATGCTGGGTGAGCACCGGTCCCATACTAGTAGAAATTTCATGAGAAAATTTCTCCCCCATGTAGATTCGAACCAGCTCTGCGCCAAGGCATCTTGCGTTAACCACTCGGCTACGGCGCTGGACTTTGTTTAATTGAGATTTTGTTACTTTTCCAGACTCTATAAAGCTGTACGAATGCTCCATTTGTTTTTTTTATAGGATACTAGCTAATACCCGGCGTGCGCTGATACGCCTAAATAGATTAAAATTAATGTGCTTTTATGTTTAGTTGAATAAGTGGAGGGAAAAAATATATAAATACAGCCTATATTTTTTAGATACCCCGTGCTGATTACCCGGCGTTGCCCGGGATCTACTTATCCCAATCTTCTTGGCATAAATGTGCTGAAGTACGAAAATTAAAATATTTTATGTTTATATAATAAGTAAAATGAAAAAAAAATATATCGTAATTATTTTTAGATACCCCGTGCTGTTTACTCGGCGTAGTCCGGGAATCTACTCATCCCGATCTTCTTGGCATAAGTGAGCTAAAAGACAAAAATTAATGTACTTGTTATTATTAGTTGAATAAGTAAAACGAAAAATAATTATAAATGTATATCGTAATTATTTTAAGTTTCCCCGTGCTGATTAGGCCTACCCGGTGTTGTCCGGGAATCTACTTATCTCGATATTCTTGGCATAAATGAGCTAAAAGGCAACATTCGTTATTGTGAGTTATCCGTAAAAGGATACCCGCCATGTGCTGCTATGCTTGCACAGGAATCTACACTTGTCTCGATTTTCTTGATATCAATGAAAGACAAACATGGTTATTGTGAGTTATCCGTAAGAGATAAACATAGGCTGTCGCGGACTTTTTTTGTAGAGCTTCTTGAGATATTCAATTCTGTGTACATTAATTTTGTGTATTTGTTATGGTTTAGGCAGCGTAAGCCATTTAAGCGTAGAAAGAGCTACTTTTTTCACGTTTTCCACCACAAAGGGCGATTTTTGAGGGTGTAGGAGTTGAGTATTACAAATTTGTTATAGGCTATGCTCATCCCGGGAATCTCCTGAACATTTTGCAAAAAGTCCCATCACAATCAGATCAACGGTATGACCGCGCATAAAATACCAAAAAATAAACATTCATTTTTATGTATTAGATTCTCCGACATTCTCTAGTGTTCCAACATCTTTCATAGCTTAGTTGGTTAAAGGAATATGCTAAGTTATAACCCGGAAAGTTTCTGCTTCGAGTCCCGATTATGTCACGATGTTTAATCATTCTGGCGCCATAATGACCCTTGGGTCGATACAACTTCTAAAGAAAAATTCTATATTCGGGGAATGTAAAGGCGGCATTGTCACGTAGGGTAACATTTCGGAAAACTTCACGTAGATAGACCATGAATAAGATGGAAGAATAACATTAATCATGATTTGTGGGAGCTAAATTATACAGGAGAAATATTGGGAAAAACCAGCTCAGAATAGGGATGTATGGAGGGCTCATATCCGCGTGGTCATGAATTTCCCGGTTCGATAATCCCAGTGAATTAGTTAGTTAAGCATACATGTGCTCTTTATAGGCCTATCAGTCTTAAGGTTCATATTTTGTAAATCCCTGAAATATGTAATGACTGCAGCTAGAAACATTGCAATTGCAAGGAACACGTTTATATGCAATCGGGGAGTACAGTGCCACACTTAACTATCGAATAAAATACATAATCCTCTTTTATTATTCAGGCAAAACACAACGTTTATTCTCTTGTTTTACATAATGTGTTTGTTTTTTATCACCCTGCAGTCTATATTTACTGCACGATATTCAACTTGCCTCTTTCCAACGTTTCTTCTCATTGTGATACCGCAATGAATAAGCATGGGCTTACTTATCGTACGTTTTGAGAGATCAAGAATATAATTTAGCGCATTTATAAAAACGCGTAGGGCCTATAGGAAGTGCGAAAAATAATCGAGCAGTTAAACATTTTTTATTAAAAAATGCAATTTGTTGCTAATTAATAAATATAATAATAGTTTAAAATATATTTTTGATATGTTTTATGATACGTATAATGTTAATGTATACAAAAATAAGTACATAGTCATGTTATATGAGCTATCAAATTAAATATAATATTCTATAGTTTGTTTTTTTTTTTTCTAAGGAAGTAAGGATGCCGCCAACTCGTTTGAACACGGAGAGGAGGGAAACCAATGATGGGTTTTAAGTGGGTTCTGAAATGCCCTATCACAAACACCGCATTGGAAGGAGGAGGTTGTACGGTTTGAAAATAGTGGCGGGATCATCTCTTCCTTACACAAAACAGAGTTAGCCTATATGTCGTTATTCTACCAATCAATACTGATAAAATTCATCTTGCAATTCCGTTGATATAATTAGTCACAAAGTAAGATGTTAAAATAAGTACCTGGCTGGTGCCGTTGTCCTCAACTAGGTTAAAAAAAACTTTTAAGAACTGAAGGCCTTTCGAAAATCGTCTTCCATCATCAGCAGATAGATATAAGCTAGCAACTGTTGTTGTTTTGCGACGCTTTGACATAAGCGGCCTTCCAGCGTCGCAAAATAACACTTATTAGCTTACAACCTTCTGCTGATGATGTAAGACGATTTCCGTAAGGCTTACAGTTATTTATTTTTTTAATTAACGAAGTTGAGGACGACGGCACCAGCCAGGTATTTATTTTAATATTTTACTTTGTGTTTGTTCTAATGATTGCCATTATGCATTACAGAGACCCCGTCCCAACTTCTCTAAACTATTTTTAATTGAAATTATATACAACTGCTATTCTCTTAATTGAATCACTGAGTTGAAAAGGAAAACTTCAATTTTTTTTTTCGAAAATCAGTTAAGATATACAAATTGTAAATCTTGCTTCAACACATTATGTGGTGAAACAAGGGAGAAACTCCGGCTATTCTGTTTGCAATGATGCATTAATGAAGTTAGCACTGAGTTGAAGAAGGAAGAATCTAGTTTATTCCTTCTTACCTCATTGTACCTGTGTGGTAGCGCCAAATAGGTATGAGTGACTATTTAACTCATGCCCCAAATGGGATTCAATGACCAATCACATTTCAATGATTTTTCAGTTACAACCAAACACAGTCGTGTTTCACCTCGAATTTATCAAATAAATTTATCATAAGTAATGCCACGAGTGATTTCCAATTTATCTAGAGAATTTGGAAATCAAGAGAGGCATTTGTTAGGACTACTTAACGAATAAAATTAAGCTGTTTACTCACAAATCATTATCTAACTATAGTTATTTCAAAATATGTATATATTTAATGTAAACGGCGATGTTTGAAAACAAATGAGAAACGATTGGTACGCTTCATCTGCTTCTTTTGTTTATCACTGCAACCAGATCATACTATTTATTGCCAAAGGAACGCAATAGTGTAAGAATGCTCTCTAGTGGAGAAAAAATGAAACACATCAAACTGTATATTAATTCATTTCTGATGTCGTATGATGTAAATATGACAATTATATTTTTCTGGATTGTTACCTGGGAAAAAATACATTTAAGAAAGTGCAAGCAGTGGTTTCTTTTTTTGGTGGTATAATTAATTGCTACAAATGTTTTATATTAACTCCCACATGCGGCATGTGTTGACATTCATGCACTATATATACAATCTGGTAGCCGTATTTCTCGCGGGCTCAGTCACTGCAAAATAATGGTCAGACCTGTTCAGAATATTAAAAAGGAGGAGCCTTCTTTAATATGATAATTATAACACTGATAAATATTTCGTGAAACACGACTCTGATTGGTTGTAAAACAGAAATCATTGAAACGTGATTGGCCATTGAGTCCCATTTGGGGCATGAGTTAAATAGTCATATTAAAGAAAACTTCTCCTTTTTAACATTCATCCCGGGAATCTCCTGAACATTTTGCAAAAAGCCTTATCACAATCGGATCAGCGGTATGGCCGCGCTTGAAGTACGAACAAATATTCATTTTATATAGGGCCTATTAGATTATTTATTTTCGTAGTATTAAACTTAAAATTCCTTGAATAACAAAATACAACGGTAATTTTCCCATTAATATTTTACACCAAGAAAGTCAGCATCCGTTTTTCATTGTGTTTGTAATAAATTGTATTGTACGGATTTGAAAATTGACTCTTAGGAAATTTTTTTGGACCAAAGAGAGATTCACGGACAGGCGAATGGAGAAGACTTCATAACAGTGAATTACACGATCTTTATAGAAACCAGTTAGGCTATAATAAGAAGAGTTAGATCTCATAGACTGCGATGGGCAGGGCATATGACACGAATTGGGAATGAGAGAAGGGCATGGAAGATCCTTTTAGGAAAATCGCCCAGTTAGCAGATCAAGAATGATGTGGGAGAATAAAAATAACCGTGATTTGAGGGAAGCATATTATACAGGGGATGATTTGAAAATATTAGCTCAGGATAGGGATGTATAAATAGCTTTTGTCCGCGTGACCACGAGCCTCCGGGTTCTATAGTGTCAATAGTTAGTTAGGCTGAAAAGTATCTATGAATTGAAAGTAATAAAATCCAATTTTTTTACAAACAATTCTAGGCCCAACTTCTGCCAAAATTTATTACTACAGCAGATTAAGCACAACACCTTTCAGGTTTCTTTGTTTATTTGGAATGTCTCTTGAAGTGTTGAATTGCTGTGTTCGTTAGGAAACTTTGTTGATATTTTTCAACAGAAAACCTTGTATGATTGCTGAAATAAACATGCTTTTACGTTGCGTGGCAAGCTATTATCTCAAAGTAGTGTTCTGTATTGGTTGAAATGTCTTACTATCAAACAGTTGGACAGCTAACACTGACCAGAAAGACGCTAGGCGTCGGGACTGCTATATTTTTACCGAAGCAGACGTGTTATAAACACTCGAGTAGCTGCTGTGCCCCCACTGACGTCTTGACGGCACATTCTTCGCTTTAACTCTGATTGTTTACAGAGTCCACAACTAGCTGTCCAAATCCAATTCCCCGAAACAATAGTTTGCCTACATTTAACTCATTTAAAATTAAAACTTTTCTGTAACAATAATGGCATTACATACTCATTTTATTCCAAGTTACATTTCAGTATACAACATGATAATGCTTTCCGTTGTGGTCTGCCTTCAACAGCGTCACTTATAGTTTGAATTTTTCATATCCTTGTGATTTTAGCGAATTTCAAACGTATGAAGGTTCCTAACAGTTGAGGTTCTTCTCAAGAAAACAATTTTTAGAAAAGGTTTACAAATTTCCATCGATCCTATTTCTAATAATAAAAATACTAATTATTATTATTATTATTATTATTATTATTATTATTATTATTATTATTATATTTATACCTAATGAAGTTATGGCTGCCTGCAGTAGTCTCGGGTTAGCGTCGCTGGCTCATACGCAGCGATCCCGGGTTGCATACCCGTTCACGATAAGTTTCTTGGGTGATAGATTTTGGGCACGAATGGGGAATGAATAATAATAATAATAATAATAATAATAATAATAATAATAATAATAATAATAATAATAATAATAATAATAATTTATATACAGAATTTTAATGTTTGCACATCTTTCTGTGCCTAAAGTTTTTTCTTCTCCACTCGTCTCTCTCCATCCAATCCATGTCCTCCAGTCCTCCTGCTCTCATTCCAGTTCTTATTTCCTGCATCCACGAGTTTCGAGGTCTTCCTCTTCTCCTTCTTCCAGGTGGACACCATTGCAATGTTTAATAATATTACAATGTTTTATTATTATTATTATTATTATTATTATTATTATTATTATTATTACTAGTTTTCGCCTAGTGGTCGAAATTTGACCATAAATAACACGTAACTTTATATTACGTTAGAAATTGTTAGTTTTAAATTGTCATGGCCAACAAAAGTGATACAGACAATTTTTGAAATTGATGAAATACATTTTGTAAATACATTAAAAAATGTCAAATTGTAATTGAAGTATAGATACTATAAAGTAGAAATTTTGTAAATATGGTTTCTTAAAATTGAAATGATCCTCTAATGGCAGCGATGGCAATTTTAGAAAGATACACCCTGTCCAAATCTAAAGAATTCCAAAATTTAGCTAAGAATCCTGGTATAGTACCTCTTGCCCCGATCGTCAATCCTGTGAAAGTTATACTATCTAATTGGTATTTATCTTTGTAATAGTCAATTGTTGGCTCATATATGGCTTTCTTTTCACTTTCAACTTCCTCAGGTTGGCCATGACAATTTAAAACTAACAATTTCTAACGTAATATAAAGTTAGGTGTTATTTATGGTCAAATTTCGACCACTGTTTCCAATTTTTAAAATGATAACACTTAAGCTCGTCAATTGCTACAAAAAGATTAGTTGACAAATAGAGGAGAAAATGGTACTTAACTGTTATGTCTTAGTCTATGTATATATATATATAGTAGGGGAAGACCGGGCAAAGCGAATAGCCCGGGCAAAGTGAATATATATTAATTCTCAAAATGTATCATAGATGGCATCCAACTACCCTCTTAGCATTTCGAGTAAGCTACAGTGGAATGAGGAAACAGGTTTCTGTCAGTTGTATAACAGATTTCTGAGAGTGTATAACAAGTCAAGTGTTTGCTCCTGCTTTGTTAAAAGAATTTGAGGTGAGTAATTATGATTTTTAACCAAGATGTTTATGATTAATTTTTATTTAAATAGTAGAACACATTTCTTATATATTTAGCTACACGATCATATATTTAGTGTAAAAAAGTACATATTTTCCTTTGTTAACTTTGATCATTATTGAGGAGTTGGCGTGGGCGGGCAAAGTGAATAGGGCAAAGCGGATAAGTTATTCGCTTTACCCGGGTGAGTCTGTGACACAATTTTTTAAAACTGGAAATATTTCTTAATCTTATAGCGTTAAGAATTTTATGAGAGCGAGTAAAAACAATTAATTAATTGAATATAATCGTGTCGTCCACAGCTGTGGTTTCAAGGTAGCTTGCTACCTTGTCTAACAGTGGGTCCGGGTTCGATTCCCAGTCAGGACAAGCTTCCTGGGTGAGGCTTTTTTTCGGGTTTTTTCTCACCTATAAGACAAATGTCAAGACGCGTTGAGGCCCAAACAGTCCACAAATATCATCTGCCCATCATCATCATCATCATCATCATCATCATCATCACCGGTGTGGAAAGCAACGGGAAGCTACCACACCTATAATCCCCTAGTAAAGCTGCAAAGCATTGCATAAAATGCTATGATTGCAGTGTAAGATCTACCCTATGGCAAAAAACAATAGAATAGATAAGGTCGTGTCTAGATATATATTGCTATAACATAAAAATTACATAAATGCACGGTAGACCTAATTAGTTTATGAATATATTTTTAGATGGTGTACTCCTACAAACGAAAAACCAATCAAGGTAGTTGGTCAGAAGATGATATGAGGAGAGCCATGGAAGAAGTGAAATCCAAGGGATTGAGTTTAAAATCTGCATCAAAAGGTACAACGTCCCATTTTCGACGCTATACCGGCATATGAAGAAGGGATCTGCGCAAAAAAAATTAGGGCGTTTTCAGCCAGTTTTTTCGAAAGAGAAAGAAATCGAACTTATGGAATATCTGAAATCTATGGACAGCATGTTCTACTACGGTTTGAGCAGAGGAGATTTCCTCAAATTAGCTTATGAATTTGCCGAAGCTAATGCCATTCCACATCCCTTTAAAGATGGTAAAGCTGGAGAAGACTGGTTATCAGGCTTTCGAAAGAGGCATCCTGATGTCTCGTTACGCACGCCAGAACCAACATCCATAGCTAGGGCAAAGGGATTCAACAGAGCCCAAGTTGGGAGATTTTACTCCTTACTAAAGGAGGTGATGGACAAATATAACTTTGACGCAAGTCATATTTATAACATGGATGAAACTGGAGTGCATTCATCTACAAACAAACCCCCTAAAGTTCTTTCTATTCGTGGAAAACGACAAGTTGGAGTAATCTGCAGCACAGAACGCGGCCAACTAACAACGGTGGTTTGTTGTTGCAGCGCAGTAGGATCCTACATCCCTCCCTTCTTCGTATTTTCGAGGAAGAGAATGCAGGATACACTATTGGATGGAGCACCTCCTGGATCTCAAGGAGCATGCACCGACAACGGTTGGATAAACGGACCAACATTTTTAATTTGGTTAAAATTTTTTGTACAGAACGTTCGCCCAACCGCAGAGAGAAAAGTGTTGCTCCTTTTGGATAACCACGAATCACACAAATATCTGCCTGCACTAGAATATGCCACTCAGAACCATGTAGTGTTTGTATCTTTTGCTCCACATACAACACACAAAATGCAGCCATTAGACGTCACTGTCTATGGCCCAATCAAGACCTTTTTTGAGCAAGAGCTGAACAGTTTTCAAAAAAGACATGCGCATCGGTTTGTTAATCAAGGAGACATGGTAAAGATTTTTGCACCAGCGTATCTGAAAGCTGCTTCAGCTCACAATGCAGTAAAAGGCTTTGAGAAAGCAGGAATCTGGCCTTACAACCCTGATGTTTTTGGAGACGAAGATTTCGTTGCAGCCACTCTTTGTGATGAGGCAAGGGGAAACCATACAAATACAATTAATTCGAAGGAGGATCAAAATAACCCCCAGGAAATTGTACAGGAAAATGCAATTAATGAAACTTCAAGAGCCATCTCTCCAGTTCCTGGGACATCCAAAAGTATCAGCCCATATGAAATACGACCTTTTCCGAAAGCCGATGCAAGCCAGAGGATTCGTAGGAAAAGGAAGTGTCAGCAATCCGAAATTTTAACTTCAACACCAGTAAAAAAAATACAGCGAGAAAGATTAGAAAAAAAATCAGGGAAGAACAAGACATGTGAAAATCGAGGGAAAATTCCAAAAAGAAAAATCCAATATGACTGTTTGGTATGCGGAGAAGGTTATATTGATCCTCCTTCAGAAGACTGGATACAATGTCTTCAGTGTAAGAACTGGGCCCATGAAGCATGCACTGGATATCATGGTCATGGTTCTTATTATTGTGACGATTGCCAAGAGTGATTTGTCCATAATTTAAATATTGATTAAAATAATCAATTTCTCTATATAAAATTTATAAATGTAATATAGTTTTAGTGTATTTATATATATTTTGCATTTGTTATTAAATAAACATATTTTTTTCAAATTTATTAGAGAAATTATAATGAATACAAAACATTTCACTTTGCCCTGGTAGAGTTTTCACTTTGCCCGGGTACCCGGGCAAAGTGAAATTATTACAATATTTTATATAATTACTTATTTCCTGTTCTTATATGCTATCAATTAGGTTGTAATATTAAATAAATATGCACAACACTTGATTTAGTAACTTCCAAAAAAATAAATGTTTCTTGCGAGCGAAGTCTTTCCAGAAGGGCATATCTTCCTTAGCATATCCGCTTTGCCCGGGCTTCCCCTACCTCTTGTCTATATATATATATATATATATATATATATATATATATATATGGTATGATAAGAAAAATAAATGCCTGGACGGGATTCGAACCCGGATCTCTATATATATATATATATATATATATACATATATATATATATATATATACATATATATACATATATATATATACATATGTCGGCCGCGGTGGACTAGTGATTATGCTCCTTGCCTCTGGTGCCAAGGGTCGCGGGTTCAAACCCGGCCGGGGTCGATGGATTTTTTAGGACGGAAAAATCCAAGGAGCAATTTCCTCTGGGAAGGACTTTAAGCCATGGGTCCCGAGTCTGAAGATTTTCAGGCTCGTAAAAAATCCTTAAGCCTGAATGAAAAGGCCTCTAAGCAAAATTTACCGAATTTCCCGTCCTAGTACTACTTTGGTTTCCTAGATGTCAGTATGAGGCGGAACCCTGACCACGTGCCACTCAAATGACATCTATACGAAAACAAGTGTAACTAAATTAGTATGATTCAAATTCTTCCCTGTAGGGGAGAGCGCCTAAATCTCTGTAAAGGGAAAACATAGGCTTACAATACAATACAATACATATATATTATTATCATATTATTAAAAATTTCACCCTGGGTGGAATTAGGCTATGATAAGGAAGTTGTGGTGATAAATACATGCAGTTGACTTAATTATATATAAAAAAATAAATGGGCATTTGAGTATTTATGTGACATTGGCTACACACGTGTGCAGGGAGGACATTTTTATTTTTTATGTGTGACCGAGATTTTTATTGAGGATAATGAGTGGTTGTCAAGGTGGCGGGTCGGATGACAAATCGAGTGGCATGGGCTTAACATGGTCAGCGACCGGGGGGCAGCATGTTAATGCAATAAAACTGTTGTGATTTTGAAAACAACAAGGACAGGAACCATGCATATGTATGGAGTTGTGATAAACACGCAAATATGCCCCTTGTCTCAAGTCACGACTTTTCTTTTTATCTCATACGACCAATTTTATAAATCCGTTCCATAATTTTTAAGTAGGCGGTATCATAACTCTCGGTGATCGAAGTTTTGTTATTTTAAAGCAGTAATTTACGTGTGTATAGGCTGCTACATAAGTATTACCATCTTAAAGTATAAAATTATGAAATATTCACCTGAAAGGTCCGTCTCCTCAACTTTATTAGTAATTTAACTGTAGCGCTTTCGGGACTTGTCCCATCATCGGCAGGATTCAAAACGTGTGTTTCACTGAATATCTGGTAGAGGGGGTTACTGGGGGTACTGGGTTCGTTTTCGTTTATCATATGGTCGTTGTTGTGAACTGCTTTCAAAAATTTCCATCTCTGATAAACGAAAACGAACCCAGTACATGTAACCCCCTCTACCAGATATTCAGTGAAACACCAGTTTTGAATCCTGCCGATGAAGGGACTAGTCCCGAAAGCGCTACAGTTAACTAACTAATAACGTTGAGGAGACGGACCTTTCATGTGAATATTTCATAATCTTATAGGCCTACTTTAATTTTGATTAGGCCTAATACATCAACGGAACATATCATGAATCTTATAAAAGTTGATTACCATCTTGGTTTTCAACTAATTAAAAGAATTTACCTCCAATAATTCAGTAGGCCTACGCTTCAAATCTTACTTTATTGGTTCAATACAAGGTTAGGCCCTGTGGCCTTAATTCAGTTTAAATAAAACATTATTATTATTGTTATTATTATTACGAGTATTAATGCAGATAAAATTAGGCCTATAATACAAAATTGTTACATTAGCCTCTTACTTTATTGGTTCAATACAAGGTTAGGCCCTATGGCCTTAATTCAGTTTAAATAAAACATTATTATTAATATTATTATTATTATTATTATTATTATTAATGCAGAATAAAATTAGGCCTATAATACAAAATTGTTGCATTATATAATCAATTGATTTGTTGTTTACTGCTTGGTGAAAATCCATACTTTTATAAATAAAATAAAATAAAGCTGTTAAAGTTTTATACGATTTTTACATTTATTTAAATACAAATTTGTTACAGCTGTTTTCAGTACTTTGTACCTTCTTCAGACGAATATCATGATTACAAATGAATTTTGTTATTATATATATACACTCCAGAAGGAGCAGGAGATAGGACTGTATCTACTGACTCTGAATGTATTGTATCTACATAGACCTATATCAGTAGATACAGATTCTCCTTATGCTGGTGATGGGACTAGTCCCGAAAGGCCTACATATAATTAATACCTTACAAAGTTGAGAAGGCGGACCTATAATGTAACAATTTTATAATTTTAATGTTTTATAACTAATACCTCAACGAAATTGTATGTTAAATATCATTATTATTATTATTATTATTATTATTATTATTATTATTATCTTCTTCTTCTTCTACTACAAAGTTAAAAGTGGAGTCCATCTTCTACGTGGTCGGCCAACATCTCTTGTTCCTCTGGGATTATACAGGAAGGTTCTTTTTGGCATTCTTTCGTTGTTCATTCTCATTAAGTGTTCTGTCCATTTATTATTATTTTCGCTGATTTTATCTTCAATTTTATATATATTTAATTCTTCTCGTATAGTTTCATTCCTTATTCTATCCGCTCTTGTGCATCCTTTCACATTACGTAAAAACAGCATTTCCGCAGTCTGTATCCTGCTTTTATCCCTTGATCTCATTATCCAATTTTCACTTCCATACAACAACAAAGGAACAGCCATTGTTTTATATAATTTAAGTTTCGTATGTTTCCTTGTTTTCCGACCTAAGGTTCTTTTTATGGTTCCACAAATAGCCTGAAATGTATTTACTTTATTTTCTATATATTTATTTTCTCTATAAGTTATATCACATTATTATTATTATTATTATTATTATTATTATTATTATTATTATTATTATTATTATTATTATTATTGTTGTTGTTGTTATCATTCCAAATTATTTACACCTCTAATCCCAGATACCTGTCTGCTTGCTTTCATGTTTATCCTTTAATCATATTAACATTAGATTTCATGACAGTGAAATATTAAACGTACCTTATCCCGTAATACCTCTTATTATTTTTCTTGGTGCCAATTTCTCATATTGAAATTTGCTATCAATCGAATTAGGAGCTACCGAACAATATTCCGTTTCAAGAAAAAAAATTGACATCAATTCCAAAAGTTCTACAGTAGTGACTCTTTTTATGGTAGTATCGTAAGTTGCTTGATAAATAAAAAAATTATTATGTTTGCATTTGTAACTACTGTAATAGGCATACGGTATTTAACACTATTTTAATATTAGGCCTACGCTTTAAGTATATTTTATTATTTGTAATATTTAATGTTAGTTTGGGAATTTAATTAGACTTACCTGAGTGGAAGATGAGGAATAATAGTTTTAACTTTGCCATTTTAAATACGACTGGAGTAAGGCTGTATATCTATACATGAAGGAGAAACATCTACAACCTGGAGATTGGATGAACGACAAAATTGGCTATTAGGAATCGATGTCAAAGACACTAATCAACAGATCAGATATCTATTATTATTATTATTATTATTATTATTATTATTATTATTATTATTAATAATAATAATAGATACGCCGTAGCGTAGTGGTTAAGGCACTGTGCTACAAGCCGGAAGGTCGAGGGTTCAAGTCCCGGTGGGGTCAGGATTTTTAAACTGACCCAAACCTTCTGGCGGCACTATGGCCCTGGGGTCGACTCAGCCTCTAACGGAAATGAGTACCAGACGCTTGTTCTGGGGTAAAGGCGGCCGTCACGCAGGGTTGACAACCCGGCTGACATCAAGTGCCGATTGTGTAGAAATAGTGGGAGCCTTAACTTCCATCCCACTACCCCAAAGGCCTCCTGAGGCCTGTAGTGGGAATACTTTACTTTATATCATCGGTTGATTAATGTGGAAATATCCCAAGTAAAAACTAAAGTGATGGCATTTCATGGAAAAAATCCAATAAGAGCCAGAATAATAGTAAATGATTTTGTAATAGAACAAGTAATGGATTTTAATTATTTAGGAGATTTCCTAGGCAATGATCGGACAAGATACATAAATAGAAAGCTTAATATGTTTCAACTTTCTTTGCTAATGTTCTTCTAATTATCGAGGTAACAACTCCTTCTTCCAGGCATCCAAACTTAAAAAGTGGGTTACAATTCCACCATGTCAGGAAAGAATACCAGAAACGTCATAAAGACATCCTTATGTCATTGCTATGGACATGTAAAACCAATAGATGAAGGCATGTTCTTGAATTGGATTCCAAGGGGAAGATAGAGGTAGATAAAAAAATATCAGGTTGCAGGACATAAAGAAAACGATGAATGAAAAAGACTGTATTGGCAACCCTGCGAAAGTAATTCGAATGTTTCTGTGTAATTTGAAAATATGTACTACCATGAACAAATGACACCACTAAATCTAAATGATATAAGTGTCAATTTCTTTATAATTATGTAAGATTATTAACAATTCCAATTTAAAATTCCAAAATGTCGAAGTATCTAAAAATACTGAGCGGTATTCGTATTTATTTTGTGTTGCGTGATAGGTTACACATCCAAGTTATCGGACATTAAAACTAAAAATGCGATTCTGTAACAAATAAATATACCAAAACAATCGATTACATTCAATGCCACGTGTGATTTTAAGATGGTTCTTTTTTTAGGATTTAGATAATAACAAATTAGAGAAGAAATGAACATGGATATAATATGACCTATAGGCTTATAGCAGGCTTACAATTAAATTAACTTTAATCCCTAATCTAACAATAAAAAAATCATTCCTTTTCAATATTCTGTTCATACTTGGTTATGATCTAGCTATTAATTGTATGTATTACTGATACAAGACGGCCGCGGTGTTCTAGAGGTTATGTTTCTTGCCTTTAATCCCGAGGGTCGCGGTTTCAAACCCGGCGGGATCAATTGATTTTTAGGATGGAAAAATCCAAGGGACAAGTCCTCTGGGAAGGACTTAAAACATATGTGCCGAGTCTAAAGATTTTCCGGCTTGTAAAAGAACCACAAGCCTGAATTGAAAGGTGTCTGTGCAAAATTTAAAAGACCTTCAATCATCCAAGTAATATCTTAGTTGCCTACTATATGTCTCATTGAGGCGATGCGCTAACCACATGTCACTCGTTGACATATGTAGGTAAATAAGCATAACTAAATTAGCTTGGTTAACAAACTCCCGCTAGGAATTAATAGGCCATAAGCATTATTTTGCAGTGACTGACTCTCCAAGAAATACAGCTACCAGATTGTATATAAGTTATATATAGAGCATGAATGTCAGCAGATAGCGCATGCGGGAGATAATATAAAAACATATGTAGCAATTGAAAAAAACATACCACTGTTTACACTTTCTTAAATGAGTAATTTTTTCATGGAAATGACGTTGCAGAAAAATATAATTGCCATATTTACATCATAGGACATGAGAAATTAATTAATACCTATAATGTTGGTTATAAATTTGTCCACTAGGGTGCATTCTTACAATATTGCGATTCTTTGGCAATAAATAACATGATCTGGTTGCAGTGATGAACAAAATAAGCAAATGAAGCGTACCAATCGTTCCAATCGTTTTTCATTTGTTTTCAAACATCGCCGTTTACATTAAATATATAAATATTTTAAAATAACTATAGTTAGATAATGATTTGTGAGTACATAGCTTAATTTTATTCGTTAAATAGTCCTAACAAATGCCACTCTTGATTTCCAAATTCTCTAGATTAATTCACGAAGTGAGTCGTGAATTTATCGATAATTTGGAAATCACTCGTGGTATTACTTATGATAAAGAATGAAATAAAAAGTTTCAGAGCATATTTTTTGGCACTTTAACGCCCTGATTTAAATCTCGACACTATTGACCTGTGATTTTAAAGAGTGTATATTTATAAATGTTCCTTTCCTATAGTTGTTAAGTTTATAAAGTTTATTGCGGACCCCGTAGACTTTCACTGTGCTCACAAAGTTTTATTTTTAGTAGTTAAATGAAATACTACTTCTGATATAATATAAATTCGTTAACCTTGTAACTACATTAACACTGCAGGTCACAATGGTTCAAACTATGTTATAATTGTATGGAAATCTCTTAATGGAAGTAAGAAGTAGAAATATGAGTACATAGCTTACTTCTTTGTCTGAATTTTCTATTTTCTAATGCTTAGAGAAATATCGCAATAATATTTAATGATTATTCTTTTCCTGTCTTAAAATTAAAATCAAATAAAATATTTAAAAATGCTTCTGCATCTCATAAAGCAAAAATGCGAGAAGCGGTATTTCTTTGAAGCTAAGGAACCGGTTCGGCTCCCAGTTAGAATATAAGCCTACGTGTATAATGTTTTACTATATTAATATCATAGCTGTCAGCATATATTTCTAGGGCTTATTTGTAACAAAAGTTACCAAATATAATAAAAAAAGTTATTTACTATTTTTTATTCTTATTTATAGGTTTTTTAATATCGTGGAATTTCGATTAATCTACATAATGTATAGAATATATCGATTGTACCAGTAGCCAGTGTAATTTTACTGTTGCATTCCTATCGATTCAGTAATATTATTTTAATATTTAATTTTCAAACAATAAACTTTTGAATTAGCAACGCATCGTCTGACAAGGGTACTATGAACCATTGCATGCCGAAACCTATCTTGACAACCCTCCAAGAGAAGCGTTTATGATGTAACATGGTCGTATCAAAAAAAATATCTGCCGATTTTAACAGCAAGGCACTAACATTCTGCGCCAAATCTCTCATTTAAACTAAGTACATGGAAGTAATAAAACTCCTGACTTTTCGATTGGATAACCCTCAACTACCGTCGCGTCGCGCCCCCCCCCCTCACTCCGCTACGCTCTATTCGAGAAGGTACGTTCATCTGGTTCGCACAGTGGGTAGGTATCCTTTTTATTCTGGCTTCGATTTCTGTACCTTTCAATTCTTCTTATTCTTCTTCACGGTTTAGGTTTATTTTCTAGCCTGTTCCGGCTCCAAATTGCTGCTCTTTCCATCTTTTCCTTGGTCTTCCCAAACTTCTTCTTCCTCGTGGTGAATAGCTGTATGCTGCTTTTGGTATTCTATTCTCAGTGATCCTTGCCAAGTGTTCTTTCCAGTTTGTTCTGTATTTCTCTACTGTTGTGTTTAATTCTTCTACTTTTAGTTGTTGTCTTATTTCTGTGTTATGTTTTTTGTCTGTTCTTTGATATCCCGATATGGTCTGAGGAATATCATTTCAGCAGCTTGTATTCCGGCAGATAGTTGTGTTGTCACTGTCCATGTTTCGGATCCATAGATAATAATAGGCACTGCCATTGTCTTGTATAATTTCATTATAGAGACTTTCCTGGCTTTATTTTTCAAAGTTCTTTCAGTTAAAAATGCAATTAATTTTTTGGGACACATCCTTGGTACAAGACAACGCTTCTCTGGAAGAAATTTCATGGTAGGTTTCGGTATGGGATGGCTGACAGTTCCTTTGTGTAGCAGGTAGCAACGAGGTATTTATAGTTAAAACTTCTTTAAATAACTTCACACTTTCACAGTATTACTCTTATTTTTCTTTACACTTCGCTAATGTACCTAATTTCAATAGCCACTCATCCTTCACTTCCGAAATCACAACTTTCATCTTCTATTTAAACTGAAAGGGCAAACTACACTGCAACCTGAAATATATATAGCGCTTTCTCAGCATTATGGAAAGATTGAATGAAACTCTACTCTATGGTTTTATGTAGTTTGTTATGGGTCTTCCTCCTGGTTCGACACAAGTACTGCACTCATGACTCATACGACGCTTTTTTATTATTGGTTGGGCCCATGGCTGCGAGGAGGGACTCCAACCAATTGTCCCGTTGACCCTGTTCTGCCTCCCCCCTAAGTTGTTACTCAGGCTCGGTGGCATGAGTAAACACATTCCTGTGTCCTCATTAATATCCCTACATCATAGTATGTTTTCAACACTTGTGGGTTTCTAATCCAAACTGTTTTACCTAACATGAGATAAGATTGAGGATATTATGAAATGAATGAATGAGAAATGAAATTATATTAAGGGAGAGGAAAAGGGGTGGAGAGTGTTGGTGCCATGAAATTCGCAAAATGGGAGAACCCTGAAGAAACCTGAAAAATCCTTGTGTGGCAGCCACCAATTACACCCCCTCGGGACCGCCAAGATTCGAACCTGGGATCCCAGTCGGAAAAATCACATCTAAATCACTAATTCGCTAGTGATTCACTCACGACTAATTCCCAACTGCTCTTCTGGGTTTACTGCTACATCCACGTTTCTGGAAAGGTCGTCTTGTGCATAAACGATGGCGCTAGCGATCCTTCGAGAAAAATATCCTTCTCCAGTCGAAACTTCGAGAGGCAGAGTCTTCTAGAAAACGATGTGTAGACACGTTCTGGAAGGCTCGCTCCAGATGAACGATAATTCGTGATTAGCAACTCAAGAATCCCTTTTACCTTTAAGGTATGTCACATTGCAACCCGCGACCCTCAAAAGGCGGTCCCAAAAAATATTGAACATATTGTTAAACTTGTCATAATTTGTCTTATCGCACTAAGATCTTTACGTGAGTAGTTTGACAAAAATCCGCTTCCGATAGACAATCTCGCTGTAAGATTTTGCGACGTGACCACACGTAGATCCGTAGGTTACAACAACAACAATAAGTAAGCCCACGTTTCCCTTAAAATAGATTTAGACGCTCTCCCGCTACAGGGAAGAATTTGAACCATACTGATTTAGTTACACTTGCTTTCGTGTAGATGCCATTTGAGTGGCCCGTGGTCAACGTTCCGCCTCATACTGACATCTAGGGAACCAAGGTAGTACTAGGACGGGAAAATTCGGTAAATTTTGCTTAGAGGCCTTTTCATTCAGGCTTAAGTATCTTTTACGAGCCTGAAAATCTTCAGACTCGGGACCCACGGCTTAAAGTCCCTCCCGGAGGACTTGCTCCTTGGATTTTTCCATCCTAAAAAAATCCATCGATCCCGGCCGGGTTTGAACCCGCGACCCTCGGGACCAGAGGCAAGGAGCATAACCACTAGTCCACCGCAGCCGATACATCTGTAAGTTAAGTATGCTAAAAATCATTACAATCTTTAATGGAAGTGTTATAATCCAGTCTCACTCACCAGCACTATCGAATCCTGAGGTTCATGGTCGCGTGACGTAAGTTTTCTATCTGGTACTCTTAGAGAAGACTCCATGCTCCTATTTAATTCCCCATAAGTACCACATATCTTGCCCATCGCAGTCTGAGATTTAACTTTTCTTATTATATCCGATTTCCCATCATCATCATCATCAGCATCAAGCATTCTTAATTCACCTGCCTGTTCGTCTCTCTTTGGTCCTATTTTTTTCCCCCTACACAGTTCATTCTCAAACTTTTTATATCTATGTAGTATAAGTATAAGAATCGGCATTTTATAAATTGATTGTTTTAGTTTAACGTATTTTGAGAGAAGTTTGGATGACAAGAGTCCTTGTTTTAAAGCATAGGCCTATAGCATGCGTTTCCAGAGTTAAGCCTATTGCCAATTTCTTTACGCACTTCATTCTTATTTGGAATTATTCTTCCTAGTAGACCTATTTGAATTACGCCCCTTACTCAAAATTTCCTATTTAATAATATTTTTTATGTGTAATCATATATTTTGTTATATAAATATTGACTCCAGCCCCAGTTTCTTGGTGTTATTTAATATAATGTGCGTGTTTATTTTTAGTAATTCTTCATTACTGACTAATAATATTATCCAGTCTATAATAATTAAATGGAATCTGCCCAGTTTTTATATTCTACCTGTTCATTGTAAAACAAAGAATGGAACTGTTGCCAACATTAGAATCAATAAACGTTGAATGTTTTTATTGAAACTTCTATGTTCCTGCATTAGAACTAGCTTTGGTCGAGAAATTATTATTCTAGTAACAGCTGAGAAGTTTAGTGTTAAAGTAACGACTAATATTTTACTTAATTTTACAATAAGTCATTACTTCATAATACCATACCGAGATAAACACACGCGAACATTAATAAAATTGTGTAATTTCAACAGAGTAATCTAAACAAACAATCCAAGCAATTGTCACGTTACGACATCGGCAGAGAGTATAATTTTTATCTACTTGTCGCCTGTTTTTATGGCCTTGGTTTGTTCTTCTAATCTTTAAACTAAAAAAAGTAAAATATAATATAAAGTATTTTATCTATTGTTTTCAAATTTTCAATTAAGCTACAACTAAATACGCTAAAAGGAATGGAGGGGGTGGGGAGTTTAAAAATATTGGCGTTGCATACTCTTCATTGAATGTGATTCTTTTATGAAATTGCATATTTTCAATTGGACTAGGGGAAAAGAAATAACATTAGAAGAAATGACAAAGAAATATTTTTTAAATATATTAATTTTCAATTATGGGATAGACACTTTAAAAACCTGTTAATAGAGAACACAGAACAATATATGAAGAACGTCGTGGAAAGAGTAAATGAAACTGTAGATGAATACATACATTTAGACTTACAATTAGTAAAGGATGCTGTGAAATCACTCAAACATGGAAAAACAATAGGGATAGAAGGAATACCAGCTGGATTGTTAAAACATGGACCTGAAAAGTTATATGAACTACTAAGAGATTTATTTGAGAAATGTTTAAATGGCGAGGATGTACCAGAAGATTGGAAAATAAGATACATTTCCACAATACACAACAAAGGAAAAAATTACGATTGTCAAAATTATAGAGGTATTTCAATAAATAGCACAATAGCATATTATATGGTAAAATAATTAAATATTTCCTGGAAATACAATACAAGAACCTAGAACCAGAAGAACAAGCAGGTTTCAGAGCAGGTAGATCAACTATTGACCATATATTTTGTTTGCAGCAAATAATAGAGAAGAAAATAATTAGAACACAACCTCTCCATTTGGTGTTCATAGACATTGAAAAAGCTTATGACAGTGTTCCATTATCACAATTATGGATAACTTTGAAATTAAGTAAAATAAATCCTATTTTGATAAAAGCTATTTAAAATTTATATAAAAACTCATACGTGAAAGTGAAAATAGGAAAATATTTGTCAAAAGGATTTGAAACCAACAAGGGATTACGCCAGGGATGCAGCATATCCCCCAAAATCTCCACAGAAAAAGCCATGGTGAAGTTGGAAAAACAAATGTAAAACTATGTGAATTCCAATAGATGAGTAATCAACTTCCTCCAATTTGCGGATGATCAAATTATTTTGGCACAAGAGTATGATGACATTGAATATATTACCCGAAAATTGATTCAAGAATATAATAAATGGGGACTAAAGGTGAATATGGAAAACCAAGTATATGGCATAGGAGACATTCATCAAGATTTGATACTGGAAGATGAAATGGGGATAATTAAACACACAGAGGGATACAAACATTTGGGAGTAAAAATTACAGAATATGAGAAGCAGGAAAGGAAATAAGATCAGAGATAAACTCAGAAAAATATGTAATATTTGCCCTGAATGGAATATTATGGGATAAACATATCAAAAAAGAAACTAAAGTCAAAATTTTTAAAACAATGACTTATGGTTCAGAGGTTTGGACTATAAACCATCAGATGAAAAGAAAAATTAATGGTAGCAAAAATGGACTATTGGAGATCTGCTAGGAAGGATATCAAGGAGGGAGAAAATTAGAAATGAAATTATAAAAGAGAACATGAATGTACAAAACTCAATTTTATAATTTATCCAAGAAAAGCAACTAAAATGGTATGGACGTATTAGGCGAATGAAGGACGAAAGATTGCCGAAGAAAATAATGGAAGGACACCATCAGGAACGAGAAGGAAAGGACGACCAAACCTCACATGGATCCAAGGGATTAGTGAAATCTAGTAAGGTAAATTGCTTATACAATACTTTTTGAATGCAAATCAAATGTTATATTTAACTACTACCCTAAATTAGGAAGCTCACTCAAGAGATCCTTGATTTCATTCGTGAAAGCCCAATAAATAGGTTTGTTTGAAGGACTGGGAAATAGAGGAAGAAATGTATTATAATAGAGACGAATGGGGGAAAATTATAAAGCGAAATTGAAGAGAAATCATTTGTGCCGGAAAATGTATCAACATTATTAAAACCGGAAATATATGTGTATATATATATATATATAAATCAATTGGAGTAGGCCTAATGTTATTTAATGAATTTGTTTTTAAATTCTAACTAGACTAGCAAAATACGTTCTAAATTATAATCCTGTACGAAAAAGAAGTATTGGCCGGTCTATGAAGAGATCGTTTGGCCAGCTTTAAACTGGAATACGCCAAAAGGACTAAACCTTGATGTTGGTAATTATAATCCATAATTTTAAAGTAAAAATTTCTCCGGGAAGTACGTTTTGAACATTAACAATTTGAACAGTTAAAACTTCATAAAACTTAATGCTTTATTTATTAGAGCGGGCAGACATCTTAGGAAGCTGGGATCAGATTTTTTTTTTTTTTGCTATCATGAAATCTCGATCAAAAATCATAAAATAATCCTACGAATTCTGTTATAGACATATTTTTTATTTCCCAAAATGTAATAAAAATATCATAGCTAAGATATAATATGGCTTGTGGTTCGTAAAAGTAGCTAAACATACTCGCTCGTTAATGAAACTCATCTTTCTTAATTAGTTGTATAATACAGCACTCTCTACTGTTATCATATAGGTATTATACACGTATATATATTTTTTTACGTTGTGCGTGCAGCTCTATTTTGATGCAATCTGTCAATGTTAAAGGTTATAATCTCAGAGGTATTAAAAAATCTAGGACAAACGTCCCACCTAGAACAATGTGTAAGTGGATAAACATATGTTATTAATATGTTTCATTATGAGCAATTACTCAAAAGATATTTAAATAATAAAAAGTACTAATTTAATTGTTCCCATGTGCTCATGCTGAACACGATACGCATGCAATATCTCGTTAAAAATCACGTGATGCACTTTACACCGGGTAATAACGTTTACATCTTTCATAACTAACTAACTCACTAGCATCATTGCTCACGCATGCTCATGGCCGCGCGAATAAGCTCTCCAAACACCACTATCATGTGGTAATGTTTTTTAAATCATCCCTTGTACAATTTATTTCCTTAAATAATGGTTAATGTTTTCCCAGTTAATTCATGGACCTGCTTACTGGGAGTTTTCCCTCTGGTTTTCCTACAAGGAGTTTGCTCGCTCCTCTTTCATTACCCATTCGTGTCCCATGTCCTGCCCATCGCAGTCTAAGAGACATAACTGTTCTTATTATATCTGGTTTCCATATAGATCGTGTAGCTCACAGTTATGTAGTCTTCTCCATTCGCCTGTATGTTCATTTATCTTTGGTTTAAAATGTTCTAAGAACTATAAACGCTCGTAATGGGAAAAGCAGATAATGCAAATAGAGAACTAGGTTAATTTAGTGAAATATATACGAGATTTGTGGTACTTAAGACTTGCTATAATTATTCGCTTAAATTAAAACACACAGAGGAATCTCTGCACATAGTATAAACATTTAATTTGTTTCCCTGTATTTTTTTAATTCACGCACGGTTGAAATGAGAGAGGGTATGGGAAGGGAGCAAAAGACGACAGTGTCTACCTATTTAATTATGACTATCTCGTATACGGATATAACGCCTCTACAACTTGTTGACAACGCCGTCTGGTGGTCGCCAGAGGTACTACTTTGTACACAAATTACATTCAATTAGTGAAGTAAAACGCTATGTGCTTGTGTTTGCTTGTAAAGTGAGATTTCTGAAGACAGGGAATATATGTCTTGGAAAACTGGGGAGACACAAAATGTGAGAAATGGTTTGCAAGGTTAACTAATGTAATTCTTGTCCCCTTCACATCTCCTCCTTGTTTTTCATTTGTGCTTTTTGTAAGATACTTTGTATGCTAACCATTAAATGTACTGAGCCTTTAAGACTTTTTAAAATAAACAATTTCTTGTAAGTTGAAGTTTGCATACGTTTTAGAATCCCAGAGGGAGAACTTATGTTCATATCCCCACGTGTCCACTTGTTAAAATCAAAAATGTTGATATATATTTTAATGTTACTTTATTTTTATTTTTAACACAAATATAGACAAATAATAATAAATATAGAAAGAATTAAAATATCTTCGTAATAATATTTGTGTTTAGAAAAAATAAAGAAATATTGGATGAATGAAAATATCAAAATAAGTATTAGAAAATAATAAATATTAGAAAATATCTTTAAAATAAGTATTTAAAATATGTATTTATTTATTTATTCTTAATATTCATCCATTCTTATCCATTTCATTTCCTTTCATTCATCTGCCCTTGTGTAGGTGCGTCAGGCATTGTCGGCCGGCACCCTTGTCATTCAAAGACCTCTATATATAGTCAATACTAATAAAATTCATATCAAATTCCGTTGAGGTGAATAGTCATAAGATAAAAGTTAAAAATTAAAATGTACCTTTTGGCAGTGCCGTCGTCCTCAACTTTGTTAAAATGATGTATAACAAATATTAACTGGAGGCCTTTCATAAGTTAACTTCCATCGTCATCAGGTTGAAATTCTGCTACTAGTTATTGTTGTTTACAACGATGTAGACTCAAAGTGTTTGTAGCAGCAACTGCTAAACAACAAAAACTAGTAGCAGAATCTCAACCTGCTGATGATGGAAGTTAACTTCCGAAAGGCCTCCAGTTAATATTTTATTTACATAATTTTAACAAAGTTGAGGACGACGGCACCTGCTAACAGGTATATTTTATTTTTATTTTAATTTCATCTTACTCTATACATAGGGGCTCATGTCATCTCATTCCTCACTCGACCCTGATTTTGACACGAGTTGAGGATGTTTATTTTACCTATCTTTAATCTATGTATATAATCATTTAGTATAGTGCAATAGGTTATGTAAATATAGCAGTGCTTGGGTATATTATTAGCTCAATTCTAGGTATCCTTCTAGGCTCTTATTTGGAGCTTAGATATTTTTTACAAAATTATAAGAGAACCCGGGAATTAAAACTCTAAATTTCTTCATCTTCTGGAGAAGCACAATTAGATTTCAATAGAAAAATAGTGTATTTAATTATTTTTTTAACGGGAACATTCAAAAATAAAATTAGAAAAGAAACCAAGATAAAAATGTATAATGTTATGGCGGTTCCCACAATATTGTATGGATGTGAAACTTGGGCTCCAGTGAAAAGACAGAAGGATAGAATACAGACGGCAGAGATGCGGTTTCCTAAGACAAGTAAAAGGATGTACAAGACTTGATAGAATAAGAAATGAGGATATAAGAGAAGAATTGAAAGTACAGCCTTTATTGGATAAAGTCACGAATTACAGACAGAAATGGATTGATCACATGGATGGAATGAGTAAGGAGAGATATCCATTGTTAGCCAGGAACTATCAAGCAAGAGGAAGGCGTGATGTTGGAAGACCTAGAAGACGTTGGGCTGATGCAATATGAAGTCGGAACGGGCAATTGCCTAATCCCTGGAGTGATGATGATGATGATGATTTTAACGGGACTATTTAACTCATGTCCCAAATGGGAGTCAATGACTAATCACATTCCAATGATTTTTTATTTACAACCAATCACAGTCGTTTTTCACCTCGATTTTATCGGTTTAAATTTTTCACTGTCAAATTAAGCTCCTCCTTTTTAACATTCTGAATTGGTCATAGCATTATTTTGCAGTGACCACACGTGGCTACCAGATTGTATATATAGTGAACGAATGTAACCTTATCGTGGTTCTGGGAGATAATATAAAAACATTTGTAGCAATTGATTATACCACAAAAAAAAAGAGAAACCACTGTTTGCACTTTCTTAAACACATTTTTCCCCAGGTAATAATGTTCCACAAAAATATGATTTACATATTTACATCATAGGACATCAGAAATTAATTAATATACAGTTTGATGTGTTTCATTTTTTCTCCACTAGGGTGCATTCTTACAATATTGCGATCCTTTGGCAAGAAATAATATGATCTGGTTGCAGTGATAAACAAGTGAAACATAACGTTTCTCATTTCTTTCCAAACATACATCAAATATATAAAAATATAAAATATTTTAAAATAACTATATTTAAATAATGATTTGTGAGTAAACAGCTTAATTTTATTCATTAAATAGTGCTAACAAATGCCACTCTTGATTTCCGAATTCTCCAGATAAATTCAACTCCTCTCTTCGTGAGTCGTGAATTTATTGATAATTTGAAAATCACTCGTGGAATTACTCACGATAAAAATATTAATTTCGCAAATAGTAATCTAAGTCCCAATAAAACATATATTTGTTATGAATTCACAGAAATCGACAAGCCATTGGTATCGGGATTCAAATTTGATTCTGAAAGTGTAGAAAAATTTTGCTCGAAGTTCTATTAATTATATAATAATAATAAATGTGCACTCAGGTTGAGCATTAGTTGTGGTTTAGTCTTTGCTGTAGTCTGTAATGGTTTTTTGTCCTTTTCGCACATGTTATGATGTGGTATTTGCCACATCTCTGTCCACACAACACACACTTGCATTCTTCGGTCGGCTCGTGGAATTTCTTGTTTGTACATATCTTGTTGTGAAATCCGTATACTGCGAGTCGTGTTGTGACGTGTCTCTGGGGGTTGCACTCTCTGGTCCATCTGTCGTCCAGCATTACTTCTGGATTGTGGTTCTTTCAGAGGGCTGTAATACAGTGACAAGGTATTGAGTCTCTACTTCTCCCGCAAATGATTCAAACTAGATATTTTGAACTCCGTATCCAGAGTAGAGAATGACCGCGACTAGATAACAGTATCAATTGAACATTAAACGAGACCTTCGCGATTTTCATTATTCAATTAGCCTACGCTCATGTTAAAAACTAAACCCATTACTCATTTTTTAATTGTGACCTTCAAACTGCTAACTATTACAACTGCATAAACTAGCATTATTTTTTACTGAAGACCGAAACATTTTTAATCAGGTTGTATGGGAAAATATCGTCACAATATCAAGGCGTAACTAATTTCGTTTTATTCTCTTGCTTCCATAAAAAAGATCATTTATAATGTCCATTAGCTTCCTGGTGTCACCGAATCAATTTAAACGAAATTATCTCAACTTCTATTTAATTTTCCCTGCGGATATTTTTGTCACTGCTTTTCCTATCATTTATTTTTTATTCGCTGAACCGATTTTTATTATTACTTTTTAATAATAATAATAATAATAATAATAATAATAATAATAATAATAATAATAATAATAATAATAATAATAATAATAATAATAATGTTTTATTTATTCTGGCAGAGTTAAGGCTATAAGGCCTTCTCTTCCACTCAACCAGCACAAATACAAATAAACATTTGACAAATATAGATATACACTATACTAATTATAAACAGTTAAAGATACATTAAATGTAGCAGTGTAAATTCCACGTACAAACAACATTTTATACGATAATAACAATAATAATACTTACGATAATAATAATAATAATAATATAATAATATATTAATGATAATATAATAATAATAATAATATAATGATAATAATAATAGTATGAATATAATAAATTATACGAGAAACACCAATTAATATATATATATATATATATATATATCTTACACTGGGTAATGATGAAGTAGAGGTTAGTGCAAATATAAATTTAGATTTATTTTAAAAGTTGACAATGTCCGGCAGCCCCTTATTTCTTGTGGTAGGGAATTTCAGTTGCGAGAAGTGAAGATAGTATATGACATGGAGTGATGTGATGTCCTATGTTGCGGTATATTAAGCAAGAGACTATGTTGTGATCTTGTGTTTAAGTTATGGTTTGAGGATAGGTACTGGAAATGTTTTTAAATGTTATTCAAATTAAATTTAATATTATTATTATTAGTGTAAATGGAACATGGCCACTTCTACGGTTTAAAGGTTAGCTTGTTTGGCATTTCAGAGACCCAGCGTTCCTAACAAGGGAACTGTCAACCATTGCATGTCGAAATCTACCTTGACATTTCTTCCAGAGAAGCATTGTGCCACGCCCCGCTTCACTCCTCTCTGTGCTTAACTCATTCAGGGATGTAGGCTACATCTGCTCCGTACAGTGGATTGGATCCTGGCTTCGATTTCTGTGCCTTACACTTTAAAATGACAGATATATATATTTTTTGAACACGGCGTTGGTACATCACAACGCTTTTCTTGGAGAAATTTCAAGGTAGTTTTGGCATCCAATGGTTAATAGTTTACCTTGTAAGAAACGTTTCATTCTGTAACCCTATAGAGAGGTCTGAAACGGGGTTCGATCATTTAATGAAAACAGCTCAGTATCTATATTATATCAGTAGCAAAACCTGGTTAATAAAACTGAAATAATGGTTAAAAACAACGTCATATTTACCTCGTGACTATTTGAATTATACTTTACAAGCCAATAAAAAAACCTTTCATTTGGCAACGGCTCTATGGAGTTGTGCCAGGGATTTGTTTATTATAAAATAAACCAATGCTGTTTAATGAAAGGTTTTGCAGCGTGTCCGAATAATGTTCATTATTCTATATGCTATGTCACTATCTTGCTGTTCGGGCTAGGATAGCTCTACGGTTCGAAAATGTATGTGCATATTTTTTTCCCCCGTGGCTTATAAAATTCTGTAATATACATAAGATAGGCATCTGCATATAGACTAAAGCCGCTTTTGTTTCCTGAGCTGCAAAATATCTCACTTTGAGATGCATGATCCAGGTTCTATCAAGGGCGTTTAAAATGGTCAACCTATACTTTAAGTGGACAAAATGTATTGCTAAAAAATTGCTCGCCTACAGCTCATTGGCTTTCTCTGGTTCCTCACTAGGTACCAGATACTCTGACACAAATACACGCTCATATATATTACCCTACAAATATACAGTAAACAACTGAATAAACTAATCCTGCATACTATGTGAGTATTACAATCACTTAGGAGCACAGGAAGATTTTCTCCGATTGAGGGTCTTTCCACTTTTCAGCGGTTGCCCTTTTACCAGCCGGCTGCTGGCCCTTCACATCCACATGTGTCAATCACAGAGGTAGATGATCAACAGCCAGTGTAGGGGTGACATGTGGTTAGCATGTCGAGTCCCCCAGCCGTTATAGCTGGTTCCTCAACCTGGAGCCGCTACTTATTGTAGCTACCCAATTGCCTCACGATGCTGGGTGGGCACCGGTCCCATACTGGCCGAAATACCATGATAAAATTTCTTCCCCCATGGAGACTCGAACCAGCGCAAGTCCCGTAGCTCTGCGCCAAGGCTTCCTACCTTAACCGCTCGGCTATGGCGCGAGAGAAAGAAAATTGATCAATGTTTAATGCATACTCTCTTCAGAGTTTACATTTAATCATAAGTAATGCCACGTGTGATCTCCAAATTAGGTCTATTGATAAATTCACGACTCATGAAGCGAGGAGTGAATTTAACTAGAGAATTTGAAAATCAAGATTGGCATTTGTTAGGACTATTTAACGAATAAAATTAAGTATTTACTCACAAATCATTATTAAATATAGTTATTTTGAGATATTTATATATTTAATGTAAACGGAATTGATTAAAAACAAATGAGAAACGTTTGTTATGCTTAATTTGTTCATCACTGCAACCAGATCATATTATTTATTGCCAAAGGATCGCAATATTGTAAGAATGCACCCTAGTGGAGAAAAAAATGAAACACATCAAACAGTTTATAACTAATATATTAATTAATTTCTGATGCCCTATGATGTAAATTATATTTTTCTGTAACGTAAATTCCTGGGAAATAATACGTTTAAGAAAGTGCAAACAGTGGTTTCTTTTTTTTTTTTTTTTTGTGGTACAATCAATTGCTACGAATGTTTTCTATTATATGACCGCAAACAGTACCTGTTTACATTCGTGCACTATATATACAATCTGGTAGCCGTATTTCTTAGAGAATCGGTTACTGCAATATAATGCTCTGGCCTATTCAGAATGTTAAAAAGGAGGAGCTTGATTTTAAAGTGATAAAATTAAACTGATAAAATCGAGGTGAAAAACGACTGTGATTGGTTGTAAATCAAAATTCATTGAAATGTGATTGGTCATTGACTCCCATTTGGGGCATGAGTTAAATAGTCAGTTCAGATATGTACGATACTATTATCTAATATCAGCTATAATATTTCCTACATTATTATATATTTTAAATTATTTCTATAGCTACATTATACTAGATTATGACAGAGTGACTATGTGCAGTAATCCATATGAAAAAGAGAAAATATGCAAACATCTAGGATCGTTATTAATACTAGGCCTACATAATCATACCAATTCTTCTACTTTACCTAAGTTTAACCTTTAACCTTATAGGTGCTTTTTACATGCCACACACCACCAGGGCACGACCTGTCGGGAGAGGGTTTTTAAACGGTGGATTACACACATCCTTTTTTTGATCATACAAGGACGTGGTGGGTATTCCCGAATAAGTGATCAGCTCAATGTCGGGGCCTCCTCCGAGACAACACAACATTAGGCCTAAGACTAAACACACCATTCACTCTCTCACACACACACACACACACACACACACACACACACACACACACACACACACACACAACACACACACACACAACACACACACACACACACAGAGTGAGAGAGAGAGAGAGAGAGAGAGAGAGAGAGAGTGGGGGGAAAGACATTCATACTAAAGATGAATATAATAATGATGATTATGGTGACCATATGATGCTCGGTGACTGTTTGGACCTTAAATTTTCCTAACATTTGTCTTACAGGTGAGGAAAAACCCCGAAAATACATCAACCAAAATATTGAGTATGAGTTCAATCGAAAAGGAGAAGAATAACTAAAGTCCTGGGTCCGGTTTCCAGATTTAAGGCACGTAAAATAACCACAAACCTGAAAAAAAGACCTCTGGGCAATATTTATCTGCGCTGAATTGAATTTGAATTGCGGCGCTAATGTCCTTGACTGTTAAAGATCATCGGTCAATAAAATAAAACAATAGCAAGTTATAGTTGAATGCAGGCTTTCACGGCCGGTAATCATGATGTTGAGTGATTCCGGGTTCTGTGGCCGTGGTCCATAGTTGGTGTTGATACCAGACGTTTCGCCCTCAACTGCGGAGGGCATCTTCAGTGGCGAGTGCTTCTAGGCGTGTTTCCTGGTCGGAAGCTCTACTTAGAGTGAACGCTGCGGGTGTTGTATTGATACTAGTGGTGGGAGCAGGGTGAGCGGGCGTGGCTCTTGCTGATTGGCTAATGGTCGTCTCCTTGTTGTCCCTAGTGTTGATGCATTTATTTTCTAGTGTACGGTACCAGGCCTTAGACAGTTTAATACCTTCCTCTTTTCTGTTAATATTTTCCTTATGCTTGTGTATTTCTATAGCCTCTCGATATAATCTAGGGAAATAATAGGAAGTTGTGGCTAAAACTTGTGTATCATCGAATAGAATCTGGTGTCCATTCATAATGGCATGTTCTGCTACAGCCGATTTATCCATTTCTCCTTGTCTGCAGTTTCTTTTGTGTTCTGATAAACGGGTGGCTATACTTCTTTTTGTGGTCCCTATGTATGGTTTACCACACGAACAAGGAAGTCGATATACGCCGCAAGTGGAGAGAGGTGGCCGAGGATCCTTAGCTGAGCGAAGGCAGTCTTCTATTTTTCTTGTAGGTCTGTAAACTGTTTTTATGTTGTATTTTCGTAGGAGTTTTCCGATACGATCTGTGACTCTTTGTACATATGGTAAGTAGGCTATGCTGGTTGAGGGTGTGTTATCCATTCTGACGTGCTGTCTTCGTGGATGTATGGTTTGTCTTATTTCCTTGGATGTGTAGCCATTTTTCTGGAAACAATTGAACAGATGGTGTTGTTCTTGTTTAAGGTGTTGTGGTTGGCATAACTTAGTCGCTCTGTCGAACAGTGTCTTAATGACACCTCGCTTTTGTCTTGGATGGTGGTTAGAGTCTTTGTGCAGATATCGGTCTGTGTGTGTAGGTTTTCTGTAAACTGTATGTTGAATTTCCCCATTGCCAGTCCTTATTATTTGAACATCCAGGAAAGGAAGTCTTCCATTATCTTCTTTTTCCATAGTGAACTGTATTTTGTTGTGTCTGCTGTTAAGGTGTTGAAGGAAACGTTCCAATTCTTCACTGCCATGTCTCCATACTACGAATGTGTCATCAACATAGCGAAACCAATGTTCTGGAGACTTGGGAGCTGTTTTTAGTGCTTCTGTTTCGAATTTCTCCATGAAAAAATTCGCTACTACTGGGCTTAGAGGACTGCCCATGGCTACTCCGTCGGTCTGTTCATAGTAGCTGTTGTTCCATTGGAAGTAAGTAGTAGTTAGTACATGCCTGAATAAATTGGATATTTCTTCTGTGAAAATCTGTCTAATGTAGTCCATGGTCTCATTTACTGGCACCATGGTGAAAAGGGAAACCACATCGAAGCTAACCAGTATATCTTGAGATGTTACGTTTATATTCCGTAGTCTCTCAATGAAATGTGTCGAGTCTCTGATGTAGCTGTCCGTTTTTCCAAGGAGTGGTTTCAGAAGTCCTGTAAGATGCTTTGCCAGTAAGTAGGTCGGAGAACCGATGGCACTGACAATTGGCCGGAGTGGAATGTTGTTCTTGTGTATTTTTGGAAGACCATAGAGTCTTGGAGGTTGAGCTTCGGATACGCGTAATTTCTTCTTAATTCCTTCTGGCAAGGACGATTGCTTGATAAGATTGTTGGTTTTTCGAAGAATACCGGATGTAGGGTCTCGCTTGATAGGTTTGTATATATCTGGTGTCAGAATCTCTATTATTTTCTCTTTGTATTCATGTGTATTCATAACAACTGTAGAGTTTCCTTTATCGGCTGGTAAAATAGTGATATTATTATCATTATTTAAAGTTTTTAGCGCTAAAAACTTTAAATAATGATAATAATATCACTATTTTACCAGCCGATAAAGGAAACTCTACAGTTGTTATGAATACACATGAATACAAAGAGAAAATAATAGAGATTCTGACACCAGATATATACAAACCTATCAAGCGAGACCCTACATCCGGTATTCTTCGAAAAACCAACAATCTTATCAAGCAATCGTCCTTGCCAGAAGGAATTAAGAAGAAATTACGCGTATCCGAAGCTCAACCTCCAAGACTCTATGGTCTTCCAAAAATACACAAGAACAACATTCCACTCCGGCCAATTGTCAGTGCCATCGGTTCTCCGACCTACTTACTGGCAAAGCATCTTACAGGACTTCTGAAACCACTCCTTGGAAAAACGGACAGCTACATCAGAGACTCGACACATTTCATTGAGAGACTACGGAATATAAACGTAACATCTCAAGATATACTGGTTAGCTTCGATGTGGTTTCCCTTTTCACCATGGTGCCAGTAAATGAGACCATGGACTACATTAGACAGATTTTCACAGAAGAAATATCCAATTTATTCAGGCATGTACTAACTACTACTTACTTCCAATGGAACAACAGCTACTATGAACAGACCGACGGAGTAGCCATGGGCAGTCCTCTAAGCCCAGTAGTAGCGAATTTTTTCATGGAGAAATTCGAAACAGAAGCACTAAAAACAGCTCCCAAGTCTCCAGAACATTGGTTTCGCTATGTTGATGACACATTCGTAGTATGGAGACATGGCAGTGAAGAATTGGAACGTTTCCTTCAACACCTTAACAGCAGACACAACAAAATACAGTTCACTATGGAAAAAGAAGATAATGGAAGACTTCCTTTCCTGGATGTTCAAATAATAGGACTGGCAATGGGGAAATTCAACATACAGTTTACAGAAAACCTACACACACAGACCGATATCTGCACAAAGACTCTAACCACCATCCAAGACAAAAGCGAGGTGTCATTAAGACACTGTTCGACAGAGCGACTAAGTTATGCCAACCACAACACCTTAAACAAGAACAACACCATCTGTTCAATTGTTTCCAGAAAAATGGCTACACATCCAAGGAAATAAGACAAACCATACATCCACGAAGACAGCACGTCAGAATGGATAACACACCCTCAACCAGCATAGCCTACTTACCATATGTACAAAGAGTCACAGATCGTATCGGAAAACTCCTACGAAAATACAACATAAAAACAGTTTACAGACCTACAAGAAAAATAGAAGACTGCCTTCGCTCAGCTAAGGATCCTCGGCCACCTCTCTCCACTTGCGGCGTATATCGACTTCCTTGTTCGTGTGGTAAACCATACATAGGGACCACAAAAAGAAGTATAGCCACCCGTTTATCAGAACACAAAAGAAACTGCAGACAAGGAGAAATGGATAAATCGGCTGTAGCAGAACATGCCATTATGAATGGACACCAGATTCTATTCGATGATACACAAGTTTTAGCCACAACTTCCTATTATTTCCCTAGATTATATCGAGAGGCTATAGAAATACACAAGCATAAGGAAAATATTAACAGAAAAGAGGAAGGTATTAAACTGTCTAAGGCCTGGTACCGTACACTAGAAAATAAATGCATCAACACTAGGGACAACAAGGAGACGACCATTAGCCAATCAGCAAGAGCCACGCCCGCTCACCCTGCTCCCACCACTAGTATCAATACAACACCCGCAGCGTTCACTCTAAGTAGAGCTTCCGACCAGGAAACACGCCTAGAAGCACTCGCCACTGAAGATGCCCTCCGCAGTTGAGGGCGAAACGTCTGGTATCAACACCAACTATGGACCACGGCCACAGAACCCGGAATCACTCAACATCAATAGCAAGTTATGGTAATCAAATATTTTTTTTAATGTATTTATAGACAGATTTTTAATGTTTACTCGACTTTCTATGCCTATAGTTTTATTTTTCTTCTCATCTCGTCTCTATCCATCCACTCTATGTCTTCCAGTCCTCTTGTTCTTATTCTCGTTCTTATTTCTTGCATGCACGAGTTTCGAGGACTTCTTTTCTAATCGAATATTTAAATGTGTTAATAACTAGCTGGAGTTCGTCACACATCAGGCTAAATAAAGCAGGGAGAGTGGCTGGGTGTATGAATTATATCATATGGAAAAAAAGTACTTAAATAAAGATACCAGAACAAGAATTTATAAAGCAGTGATCCGCCCAATATTGACCTGTGCCTCCAAAACAAGAGCAGCTATTTTTAAAACAAAAACTGTTTTAATGAAATTAATATTCTGAGGAACATCATACGTAAATCAAAGAAAAATCAAATTAAAAATGAAGAAATAAGAAGGCAGCTGAATATTGAGGCAATATGTGAATGGATGAAAAAAAAAGACGAATAGAATCAACATATATCCCGCATGGCACCAGGTAGAATTGTACGCTTAGCAAGAGATAAGTTACCAGAGGATGGGAGAAGGGTACTTGGAACACCCAAAAAACAGATGGAAGAACTCTTAATTGTGGGTGGAACAGTTCATGGACCTAAAACAAAGAGAATAAGAAGAAATCACAGCACTGCTCAGTGGTATCGAATCTTGTCTGTTCACACGTGGTCAGAAGTCCTGCACGACCCACCATGAAACTTATTTCGTTAAATAAATAATAATAAATATTTATTTTCTTGAATCATAATTGTGTTTATTACACTGGGCTATGTAAAAACCTCCAAACACCTGTCAGACTTCAGAAAACATTTAAATGTGATGTTAAAAACAGAACATTGTAACATGTTTTAATCGTGGACTTTTATTCGCTGACAGCGCATGTAGTGAGGTTATCCTCTGCCATAACATAATTTTAATAGGCTATTACTTGGCTGGAGGGGGTTTTTAGGATTATGTCATTCCCTTGTCGAGGGAGATATTATATAGCTGGTGGCCCGTGGCGACAGCAGGCGGCCAAACAATGAAACAATGCCGCCGTGGCGTTGGCATGACAGCATAGCCCGCATTTTTGTCCCTTGTCCCCTATAGCATTATGTAGCCTATGTGTTGTTGATGTCAGTTTTCCAGGTAACCTATGTACCAGGCGCACTCATTACAACATCATGCATTTTTATCAGCATTGTTAAGGTGTTGAGGTATGTGTATAAATAAACAATTCAATTATTTTAAAGTTGATTACTTCAATATTGTGACATACCATTATACTTCTTGTCATTTTACGAAATTCTGTTTTTTTTCTGTTAATAATAATAATAATAATAATAATAATAATAATAATAATAATAATAATAATAATAATAATAATAATAATAATAATAATAATAATAAAGTCCACCGCTGTGATCTTAAGGTAGATTGCTGCCTTGTCACGCAGCGGCCCGGGTTTGATTCCCGGTCGTGACAAGTTTCCTGGGTTTTTTTCGGGCTTTTTCCTAACCTGTAAGATAAATGTCAGGGAACTTTAAGGCCCGAACGGTCCCCGAACACCATCTGGCCATCATTACCATATTCATTAATTAAATAAAAATAAAACTTAGTTTTATTTGAATAATATTATTATATCATAATATTCGCTTAATTAGCTTAAGTTTAGTTTAAGGCCTGTCCTGGCGCATCATTACCATCATCATCAATCAACTCTCACAACATCATCGGGGCAGCGTAACCCCGCCTTCCAGGCGCCTGAACCTCAGAAGTGGGTTACAAGTATACCATGCCAGGAGAGAACACCAGAAATGCCGAAATGACAACCTGGGGCATTTGAAAAAAAAATAATAATAATACAACTTAAAAGGTAGATGAAATGTTGGAAGACCGAAGAGACAAGATGGGTCTGACAATATGATAATGATGAAAATAATAATAATAATTTATTATTTCTCAGTCTTAGTTTTTTATTTTTTTATTTACATATATGTTATAACCCGTGTTTCACCATTGGTATATCACGGAATATTTACAGTTTTACAATTGTTCAATTATTGTTCTAGCTGTTCTTGTAGTTGACGGAAGATCCTCGTAAGAAATTCTGCAGTCTTAGTTCAACCGTTCCCTATTTTTGAGTACTTCTACGTACCCAAGTGCCACACGGGCCTTACATAGACACGACCTGTCGGGCTCAATGTGGGGCCACTCCGAAGCTACTCAAGCAGAACTTACAATGGCATGACCTATTGGAAGAGATATTTTAAACTCTGGATCACACACGTAGGTCGTATTTTTTGACCATACAAGGAGATGGAGAGCCTCTCCGAATGAATGGTCAGATTAATGCAGGACCTGCTGCTATACAACAAAAACACATCATTAACTCACATATTCATAATAAACAACGCGAATGCAGTAAGATGGAATGATTTTGATGATCAACTGGTATTCCCGGAAATCTGTTATATCTTAATATATAAAAATTTCGCGTCACGTTGTTTGTCCTCGATGGAATCCTAAACTACTGAACCGATTTTAATAACATTTTGCACACTGTGTGCAGTTTTATCCAACTTGAGACTTAGGGTAGTTTATAACAAAATTTATAGTCGCATTATTTTTTATTGCAAATTATTTGTTTATTATTTAACAATTATCTTTGAGTTCCATACGATTCTAACAGATGGCGGTTTAATTATCTGTGAGTTCCATACGATTCTAACAGATGGCGGTGTAAGGTAATTGGTTTATTATTTAACAAAGAGAGATCCAGATGGCTGTGCTTTTTGTTGCAACCGCGAATTTTTGAATTGAATTACAAATATTGATTATTTAATAATTTAAGTGTGTTCAGTGTTTATTTTATTTTCAATATTATTAATTTAGTTTTAAGTAATCTGGCTGAAAGACAGCAACTTGATTAAAAATTTTAACGTATGCCTTAGCCACAGTAATGCGTGGCCGGGACTTCTAGTGTGTATATATATATATTCATTCTTTCATTTTGAGAATTTTCCTCATTATTGAGGGGTTTCTCCAACCAATCTTAGAAATTAACATGAATTATATATATATATAGCGGGGGGAACACAAGAAATCCAGAATAGAAACTTTCCCTGGCTCTGATTAGTCCACCACGATATCCACATAGAGTAACCGCTACCCAGAGGTGTTGGGTGGGTGTCTTAACTACTTGGGTCACAGAACCCTCTCCCAAATGTATGCAGCATTTATGTGTTTAACTTGACTTAATATTGTTAAAGGAACTCTGTTGTGGTTGAAGATGGTAAAAAGTAGCTATCTCTCTCTTTATTCGTGAAACAGGAATATGCACATACGGTCAAACAGACTCATGCACAATGCAAATAAAATAGATGTATTTCCTTTCATTCGAAAAAAAATCAGTAAATTCAACTACTAGCAAATTCTAAGGACGCGAAGCAGAGTCCCGTAAAATAATGTAGTTTTTTTTCGTGAATTATTTATGTAATACTTCAGATTGGATAGTTTAAGATGTCTAGAAATACATTTAGCTTATATTTTAAATGCGAAATCTGTCCATGATCAACATAAAAATTGTAATGTAGGTAATTTGAACTAGACATTTTTATACAGAGCAATTTTGACCCCTCTTCACAACCTACCCTCCTTAAATGGTGCCTACTAATTTAGGATTATTTATATATATATGGATTATATATATATATATATATATATATATAGGCCTATATATATATACGTATATAGGCCTATATGTATATGTATACACACACACACACACATAGCCTACAGAGTGTAACAGGACCTCACCGACAAAATTATAGGGATGATAGGTCATGCAGAGGGGATAATTTTTTGTGGAGGAACATATAGTCGCAAACACATCGTTTATGAGTTATGCGCAGATGAAGATGTTCACCCGTAAGGGTCGGAATTGAATACATAGAATTGTATACTATCATTTTATTGAAAAGGGCATGTTTTTACAATATGTGTTCAAACAGTCGACCCTGTGCATGTTTGATATCGTCGCAGCAACGATCGGCCAGCACGGCCGAGCATGGTAGGATTCTTTTTGAAGTCGTCAAAACACTTTTTGTAAAAACATGTCTATTTCAACAAAATGATACGTGTATAATTGTTTGTATTCAATTCCGATCCTTACGGGTGAACACCTTTATCTGCGCATAACTCATAAACGACGTGTTTGCGACTATATGCTCCTTCACAAAAAATGATCCTCTCTGCATGGCCTTTCACCCCTATCATTTTGTCGGTGAGGACCTGTTACACCCTGTATATTTGGGAAGTTAATCTGTGCAAACTTAGATTTTAGATTTAGATTTATTTAGCATGGTGGAGTTAAGGCCATGTGGCCTTCTCTTCCATTCACCAGGACAAACATATATTACATCAGAATATAACAATCTCAATTAACTCTAATATTAAATACTAAATAAAAATTTGACCAAAAAGATAATATCAATTATATTACGATCTATAATGCAACCAGTTAACGTTAATTAAAATTAAGACTAAAACTAATAATAAAATGTATACAAGCAAGGCATATTAAATTGTCCCTGTCTAATGTATATAAGAACAAAGAAAAATAATGAGATATAGAAAACTAATTTTACGATTATACAATATTTAAAACAAAACAAAAGAAAATCTATTTACCGGGTGTAGTGCATGGTATCTTTACAAATTATAAGGTCGTGAAATTAAATTTGTGAAGGTCGTTTAAACCCTATCACTAACGTTAAGTGAGAGTTGACTTGGTTCAGTCAACCGTTGTTAATGAGAGGAGTTGGTTCGGTGCAATTTCACTAAAAGCTCGAGCTTATTTTTGTTTTTAGACGCCAGTTTATGAGTTGGAGGGCGGAAAACAGGAAAAAGACGGCACGATTTATCTTGTCAAAGTTGAAGTCGGGTGATAGTTCGGGACTCTTCTGTATTATGAGAGATTGCGTGTATAACGTTTCCCCCTCCTATGCAACGCTGAGATTGCTTGTGATTTTTCCCCCAGGACATTGCTCTTTTTTTCTGTTTCTCCCTATAATATTATCACATATAAGAAAAACATGAAAATGAACCATATTATTCTTCAGTAATCCACACCAGGCTGGCACAGCCGACGATTTTTCTCACCACAATAGACTTCACTCCTAACCCAACTTTCCCTTTATGCATAGTTTTCTATAGGACGTAAACTTGAAGGTTCATGAGATAATAGTTACTTTATTCAGTTAGCTGTTACTTTATAACACTTAAGAAGATTATATTTTTGGAACTTTCATTTCTTACTATCCATTCATAGTAATTCTGCCCGAAGGAAGGTCCTTCACTGCAATCATAGCATTTTCATGCTATGCTTGCAGCTTTACTAGGGAATTGTAGGTGTGGTAGCTTCCCGTTGCTTTCCACACCGGTGAAGGATGATGATGATGGCCATATGATTTCAGGGACCGTTTGGGCCTTAAAGTTTTCCTGACATTTGTCTTACAGGTGAGGAAAAACCCCGATAAAAACCTCACCCAGAAAAACTGCCCCGACCGGGGATCGAACCCGGGCCCGCTGCGTAACAAGGCAGCACGCTACCTCGAGACCACAGCGGTGGACTTTTCTTACTACAATGTTTTAATTAATAAAGTATTTATAATAATGATTAAATTACCTACTATATGTTAAATAATAATATTATATTTTATTTGATGGATTATTTTAAGGAATTAGGCAATGGTTTATTCACCATTCTGGATTTATTTTATTATATTTATGAAAATCAGTAAACATTTGGTAGTTTTATTTAGTAAATAAAGAATATGGATTTCTGCAAGTAAATGCCAGATCAATTGATTGATTAAAATAGGAACAATTTAAAACAAAAAATCCTATATTAGACTAACTAACTCTTTCACTGGAACTATTGAACCTGTAGGTTCATGCCGCGCGGAAATAAGATCTCAATACATCCCTAACCTTAGCTAATGTTTTCCAATCATCCCCTGTTTAATCTATTTCCCTGAAATAGTGATTAATGTTATTCTCCCACCTCATTCGTGGTCTACCAACTGCGCGTTTTCTCTCTGGTTTTCCTACAAAAGCTTCCATGCACCTTTTTCATTCCCCATTTGTGCCACATGTCCTGCCCATCGTAGTCTATGAGACTTAACTGTTTGTATTATATCTGGCTTCCTACGGAGTATAAACGCCATGTAGCTCACTGTTACGTAGTTTTCTCCATTTACCTGTCCGTTCATTTCTCTTTGGTCCAAAATTTTTCCTAAGAACTTTACTCTCAAATACTCGTAATCTTCTTTACTCCCAGAGAATACGAGTCAATTTTTTCATCCGTATAATATAACTGGGAGAATAACAGTTTATTATATTTTTAGTTTTACTTTTTTGAAAGGGTATGAAACCTGCTAAATAAATAAATAAACTAAACAAATAGTAAGCACGTGTGAATTGAAGATCTTAAGAACTATTCAGGGGGAAAATTTATTTGATAGGTAGGCCTACACGATATAGAAATTAGAGTCAAATGTCAAATTCAAGACATAACTAAATTTATTATAGACAGACGAAAATATTGAAAGGTCATATATAAAGATTGAAAGAGAACAGACTTGCAAAAAGAGCTAAAGAATATAGACCAATGGACGAGAGAGAAGAGCATAAGGAAGACCAGCCAAAAGATGGATAGACAGTGGCTGCATTTCCAATACGTTTTTCCTCCAAGGAGTGATTTGGGAAACAGACAGAATGGACATCCCACAAATAAATAATAAGATTAATTTTAATTTTAATGTATCCTTGTTAGGTCACAAATAAAACTGCTCATCCCTGTACGTGAATTTACGTGAGACATCACAGTTTGTCATATTATGTAAACTAGACGTGATTATGGAAAACGCAGGTTAATCACAATCTTGTGTGATCATCTCGTTATTCTGGTCAGACTGTGTCGCAATGATATGCTAATTTATTAACCGAGCCAGTCTTCTTTCATATAATGACATCCCATGTTAACCTGCATTCTGTTCAACAAAAACTCTACATAAATTACAAAACTGACATGTATCACTAGCAATTAACTCATTTTTATTAATTTACAAAAGACAATTTTCAACAAATTATGAAAATCATTTTAATGAACTATACGTTCCCACGAGTAGCTCTTTTACATTCAGGCATTTTAATTCTAACCACATAAAGTAACAGCGTCATAATTATTACTTTGAAACTAGATTAGATAATCCCAAAATAAAATAATAGTAGGGCATTCGAAAGTAATGGCAACACTGCTATAACAACACAATTACTAATTTCATTTATAGTCTCTTGCCAAGTCTACTATACGTTTCCACATCCTTGGAAAAAAATGGCGAACTTCATTTGCAGCACCATTTCTTGATATGTCCTTTAACTGATCGATCTAGAGCTTTCTGGATATCAAATCTCGATTGAAATCGAATGCCTCGTAGAGGTTATTTGATTTTTGAGAATAAGTTATAGTCACAAGGACTCATGTCTGGTGAATTTGATGGATATTTGAGTAGTTCCCAATTCTCTATCTTCGGGTTTTTACAGCTGCTGCCGTCTTCCCGTGCCAAACCTCCAAAGCCTACGGTCTTGGGCATCTTCGATGCTTAGCCCTCTAGCTTGCATTACTGTCTTCATGTTTTCCTTCCATGTTAACCTTGGTCTTCCTCTTTTCTTCTTTCTGTTCGGATGCCATTCATATAGTTGCTTCGGCCATCGCTCATCTTCCATTCTTAAAACATGTCCTAACCACTTTAATTCCTTCTCCTCAATTCTTTCAATTATGTTTTCTTCTGCTTCCATTATGTTTCTAATTTCCTTATTTGTGACACGTTCTAATTTAGACTTTCTGGCACTTCTTCGTAAATAATCAATTTCTAGAGCTATTAGTCTATTCTTGTAGTACTTATTGATTGTCCATTCCTCACTTCCGTACATTGCAACAGATTCCACCAATGTTTTACCAATATATTTTTTTGTGTCTTTCCAAATATGCTTAATATGGAATTTAATGATATTATTTTGTACTCAATTAAATTCTATGTTTTATGTTCTCAATTCCACCTTCTAAATGAATTCTACTGAGCATATTTTTTTAGGGAGGTATTATTTTACTACATGTGAGAGACAATGTATATATCCATAAAACATTACTATTTCGAGACTTTCAGTATTACAGATTTATACAACAAAGACTGATCAACAATATACTACAAGATTACAATGATCAACACTAGGACCGCTGATTTACAACAGTGTTGCCCTTATCGAAGGCCTATTACGTATTCTAGGAAGCGCGAGTTATTATCTCGGACACAATAATTAATTTATGCTAAAACGCTTTTAATTATCTTCTTGTAAGCCCATGTTTCCCTTAACAGAGATTTAGGCGCTCTCCCCCTACAGGGAAGAATTTGAACCATACTAATTTAGTTACACTTGTTTTCGTATTGATGTCATTTGAGTGGTACGTGGTCAGCGTTCCGCCTCATACTGACATCTAGGAAACCAAGATAGTACTAGGACGGGAAAATTCGGTAAATTTTGCTTAGACGCCTTTCATTCAGGCTTAACGATCTTTTACGAGCATGAAAATCTTCAGACTCGGGACCCACGGCTTAAAGTCCCTCCCGGAGGACTTGCTCCTTGGATTTTTCCATCCTAAAAAACCGGTATTTAATTATCGATTACATATTTTCATATTGTTATTTCAGCTTTAACAATTTTATAAGTTAACACATTAATGGAAAATATAAGTAATCAAAGAATAGTAATAATTAGCAAATATATATATATATATATATATATATATATATATTCTGGGAGTTATTCTGGTGTATATTGTAAGCCCATGTTTCCCTTAACAGAGGTTTAGGCGCTCTCCCCTACAGGGAAGAATTTGAACCACACTAATTTAGTTACACTTGTTTTCGTATAGATGTCATTTGAGTGGTCCGTGGTGAGCGTTCCGCCTCATACTGACATCTAGGAAACCAAGGTAGTACTAGGACGGGAAAATTCGGTAAATTTTGCTTAGAGGCCTTTTTATTCAGGCTTAAGGATCTTTTACGAGCCTGAAAATCTTCAGACTCGGAACCACTGCTTAAAGTCCCTCCCGGAGGACTTCCTCCTTGGATTTTTCCATCCTAAAAAATCCATCGATCCCGGCCGGGTTTGAACCCGCGACCCTCGGGACCAGAGGCAAGGACCATAACCATTAGTCCACCGCGGCCGATCGCTTTTAATTATAATAAATCAATTTATCAATCAGTCGGATCACCGCTGTGGTCGTTGCCTGGAGTTCTATGCAGCGGGCCCAATTTTGATCCCCGATCGGCATAAGTTTCCTTTGTTTTTTAGTGGTTTTTCCTCAGCTGTGAGACAAATGTAGGAAAACTTTATGGCCTAAATATTCCGAAAACATCATCTAAAACTCCACGGCACGACAGACCTAGAAGGTCCTAGGCATACGATCAGACTGCTGGCCTCACATCCATGTGTGTTAATCACAGAGGTAGGGGATCATCCAGCCAGTGTAGGAGTGACATGCGGTGAGCATATAAGGTTCTCCAGCCTTAATAGCTGGTTTTCTCAACCTGGAGTCGTTACTTATTGTAGCTATCCAAATTCTTCACGATGCTGGGTGGGCACCAGTTCCATATTAGTCCCATGAGAAAATTTCTTCCCCCATGAAAAGGATGAATGAGAATGAAGTTCTAAAGCGAGTGATGGAATATAAGGTGTGGATGGAAGAAGAAGTGTTGGATGTCCCAGATTTTGATGAATGTATGGAGTGATTATTCATCTAAAGAGACTTGGAGTCAGCAACTCCTCCTGTAGGTGGCAGAAATAGGTAGATGTGGAGGAAAGGTCGTAAGGAATCCGAGGTCGATGAGGGTCTGAAGTTCTACGATGATGGTGATGATGATTTCCCTACAGTTAGTGACATGTGACCAGCACATCGCCTCATTAAGGCTTCTAGTGGGAAATTAAAGTATTCCTTGGATAGGAAAGACCGGTTAAATTTTGCTCAGAGGCATTAATTTAGGCTTGAGTTTCTTTTACGAGCCCGAAAATCTTCTGAATCAGGACCCACGGTTTAAAGTTCCTCCCGAAGGATTTGTCCCCTGGATTTTTTCATTCTAAAAATCCATCTATATATGTGTTTGGGGAAGGATGCGGATGACCTCAACTCGAAACTGGGAAAATAAAAAAAAAAGTGAATTATTAAAATATCTTGGGTCAATAATTGTACATGTAAATGATGTACAAGCTAAAATTGCAATGGCAAAAAATGCATCTAAGACATTACATGGAATAATTTGGAACAAAAGTATTACAAAGGAAACTAAGATGAAAATGTATAAGAGCATAATACAGAATATTTTGTCATATGGAAGTGAAACTTGGTCTTTGACGGAATTACAAAAGAATACAATTAGAACAGTTGAATTTGATTATCTTAGAAGATGCCTTCAAAAAACAGGACAGGATAAAATCAGAAATGAATTCCTTTGGAGAGAAATGAATGTCACCACATCTGTTGTTAAGAGGATTTAAAAATCAAACTCTTAAATGGTATGGCCATGTACAAAGAATGGAAGATGAAAGATGGCCAAACAAATATATACCAATGGTCACCCCTGAAAGAAATAAACGTGGCAGACCAAGATGGAAATAGAAAACTTGTCAGGACTATAATGGATGATAGGAATTTGGAAGAAGGTGATTGGAATGATAGAAATAAATGGAAACTGAAGACGGCATACATATAAGTGGGGGAAAGCCGAAAAAAAAGAAGAAGAAGAAGAAGAAATCCATCTACTTCAGCCGGGACCAGAGGCAAGGAACATAATCACTATACCACAGAGGTCGACGATTTATATTAAGGTAATAGGCCTACAAATTCTGTCCAGAATTTGCCTTGGCAATTCAAGTAAATCACGATAAAAACTCCAGTTTGATTGGTTGATTTAATGATTAATTTCATTATTGTTTTCGATAGATTATTTATAATGACATGTTTTGTAGCCGTAATTGTATTTGTGCCAATTATTTATTTAATAAAGCCAGTTTCTCAGTTGAAGAATGTACTTATGTCAATTTCCCATTGACGTACAATTTATAATAAGACTCGGAGTGTTTTATGCTCACACCCATCGAAGAAAAGATATATCTTATCGTATCTAAGCCATCTGTGTTAGCTTATTTATAGTAAGTGCACACATTCCCGTAATTGTGATTGGGGGTGGGGGAGAAGAGCTGTGTATTTGTGTCAAACTCTAAGACTCACGTCAGATAAGGCGGGGTTGAAAGGTTGTCAATGTTTTGTGTTGTGTGTAGATGGAATATTGGCTTTTTCGCTAGGTTAGAAATGTCCACAATTCTCGAGTGATTGGTTGCCACTATGTGACAAGATAGCAGGTTATTTTCTGACAGCCAAACACGCTATTAACACGCCCCACCCAATTCAAACGCACACAACTTCGATTATGCACTCCTCTTCCCTCTAAGACTATCATACAACGTTACATAATGTAGAGAATAAGTTCATAAAACATTTCAATGAAACAATCAATAGACTACTTCTTTATTCCCCATATGCTTGATTTTAAACCAGTTTTAAATTATGTTAGATTTTCTAGAGCCGATTTCCTCGCCAAAAAAGGATTTCGCGTTGAACAATTGCCTGGATCTAAACCAACACCTTACTCCTCAGAGAGACGCCACATAAAGTTAAAATCCAAAATTATGAATGACAATAGGCTTCAAACAGTGGCCAGAAACAAAAAATGGAAATGCCTAATAAAAAATGTTGATATACCAGACATACCAAGAAAAACAGAAGTAGCACATTTTAGAATGACAACGGGCCACGACTGTCTGGCAAAACATCTTTTCAAAATCAATGTTCTCCTTTACCGAAATGTATTTTATGCAATCACCCGGATGAAGAAATGGACGAAGGTCACTGAACAACTATATCGCTGTCAAACATGAAGATTCTAAGACCTCAAAGTATTGGAGAGCAAGATTGCTAATGACTTCAGTGTTAGATGCTGCACATTAGACAACAACAACAGATTTTCTAGAGAAGTTTGAGGCAGGGAGTAAATATCAGTAAAACTAAATAGGCTATATGGTCACGCGTAGAAATATATTTTGGAAATGGAGAGTTAATAACAAATGAAGGTAATTTTGAAGAAGTGGCTGAATTCACATAAATACTTAACTTACTGGCGTTATCGAACCCATAGGTTCATGCCGTTTAAAGAATTGAGCAGAATACTGTAATGCCTCGGTATTTTTATGAAAAAATTAAATTTGAAGTGATAAAAATAATAAAAGTTTCACTATTTTCTTTTCACTATTAATTAAAAAACATAGGAACAGTAATTACAAAGAAGAGATAAAGTGCGGAAAGGAATTAAACACAAGATCAACTCTGGAAACGCATAATATTATGTATTAGAGGAACACTTGTCATCCCAAAATCTCTCGATCTCAAAAAAAAAAAGAAACTAGAAATATGCTATATAAAATTGTCGTTTTTTTCTGGTATATTATATGGATGCGAAATATGGTCTTTTTCTTTAAGGAAGGAGGGAAATTACGAGTATCGTATTTCAGAATAAATTTCTTAAGAAAATTTTTTTGACAAAAGAGGAATGAACTGACAGGAAAATTGATAAATCTATATAACATTAGGCTACATGATCTTTATGGGAAACCAGATATAATATGAACAATATTGTATACTCGATAGACGTAACATGTTACACGAATGGGGTATGAAAAAGGGGCAAGGGAACAACTAGAGATAGGGCGGAATTCATCTTTACGCAAAAAGAGCGACTCTTTCCTCCTCTCTATGACGAAGAGAGTATTCATAAAAAAGGTTTTATGAATACTCTCTACACAGGGAGAAAGAGTTGCTCTTTGCGTAAAGATGGTTTCATGAATTCCACTCTTAAAGCGCTAAATAGATAGGCCAAGAATGAGATGGGATGAGGGAGGTGAATAATACAGGGAATGGTTGGAAACATTAGCTCAGGAGAGGGATGCATGGAGAGTATATATCCGCACGGCCATGAATCTACAGTTTCGATAGTGCCAGCGAGTTAGCTATCTAGAGAGGGGATCACCCTGAAGGATATTCTGTCACACTACACTTAAGTTTAATATCACTACACTATGAATCTAGGACGATGTTATGCATCAATCGTCTAAGCGCTATTAAAAATATATTTTGTTGCCATCTGTTGCACTGGCTTATGAAGTTACTGTACGTACACTTTTAGCGCCAAATTTTTAAATGTAGCTTATTATTAAAGAAAATGTAAACGCCATCAGTTCTGTCAGAGATTGTGTGTTTTGTAATAAACGGGTATGAAACTAGATCTGAATGGTATTCTAAATTTTGCATCATGCTACTAAGCTCTTAGATTGTTGATGCATAACTGTCAAACAAGGAAAGCTATCTCTGACAATTAATTATGAAATCGTAAGTAAGATGTATACATGTATGTATGTATGCATGTATGCATGTATGCATGTATGCATGTATGCATGTATGCATGTATGCATGTATGCATGTATGCATGTATAGATGTATAGATGTATAGATGTATATATGTATATATGTATAGATGTATAGATGTATAGATGTATATATGTATATATGTATAGATGTATAGATGTATGGATGTATGGATGTATGGATGTATGGATGTATAGATGTATAGATGTACAGATGTACAGATGTACAGATGTATAGATGTATAGATGTATAGATGTATAGATGTATAGATGTATAGATGTATATATGTATATATGTATAGATGTATATATGTATATATGTATAGATGTATAGATGTATAGATGTATAGATGTATAGATGTATAGATGTATAGATGTATAGATGTATAGATGTATAGATGTATAGATGTATAGATGTATAGATGTATAGATGTACAGATGTACAGATGTACAGATGTACAGATGTATATATGTATGCATGTAGGCCTATGTATGTATATAGGCTGTTAAACGCTGATCTAGAGGGTATTTAAAATCACCTCTCGAGCAACCTGTTCTCAGATTCAAACTCTGAGGAGGCCGAACGATGTATTCTGGACGTAAACATCGTATGGTTCCCTTCGAAGAGGTAGTGGCAAAATCATGAATCCTATGAGATTTATGGAATTAAAAAAAGAACAAGCGTACAATAAGAGTTATCTGAGGTAATTTGTCGGATTTTCACTCCCAAATTTCTATCGCTAAGCTAATGAGACCAATTTCATTAAATAACGTGAGCGTCGTTAAGCCAACCTATTACCAAATTGCAGGTGAATTACAATGGATAGTTTTTTTTTTATTTGTCCAATAGAAAAATACATTGTATAAGATATGAACATGGCTTCATTTTTTGAATTTTCGTATAGGGTATAGATTGGTAATTTCGCGACAAAAGTATTTTTGTGATATAATTGAATAGTTACCTCGAAAACAGATCTAACTCATAAACTGTAATCATGACTTGACTAACTTCATAAGCCATTTTGTTACATTATTAGTTTGAATGCCAACTTTTAAAAATAAATAAAAGTGACCTGGAAGAGAGTAGAGATAGTTTTACATGCACCATGCCGTGAAATTCTCCGGATATATCACTAATTCACTGAAAACTCAACTTTCGAATTTTTGTGGTTTGGTCTATTTTCGGGGCAATTATTAAATTATAAAATTTCATAAAATCCTAACGAAACTGTCTGTTTTATATTTTTTTCGGAAGCTAGGAATCGTCTAAGCTATATTAGGACAAAATCTGAACTTTTAATTGTTTGTTGAGGAAATTAAAAAAGTTATCGCAAAATAAAATTCTTACAAATTTACCTATAGTTACCCTAAACTCGGCTCCTATCACGTTCTGCCAAAGATAGCGCTTTTTTTTTATAAACACATTTTATAATGCTCTTTTCTAGCGCATTCAATAGGAATGGTGACAGTGTTGATGTTTCAAATTAAATTAATTTTGATTGATACTAATAAAAATCATATCAAATTCCGTTGAGATGAATAGTCATAAGATAAAAATTAAAAATTAAAATGCACTTGTTGGCAGGTGCCGTCGTCCTCAAGTTTGTTGAAATAATGTATTAAAATATTATTAATTGGAGGCCTTTCGGAAGTTAACTTCTATCATCAGCACGATGAATATGCGCTAGTTGTTGTATTTAAGATGCTGTAGAAGTTGATGGTCTTGATGCGTCGCCAGTAGGAACTGACATCAGCGTCTTAAATACAAAAAACTAGTAGCGCATACTCATCCTGCTGATGATGGAGGTTAACTCCTGAAAGGCCTCCAATTAATAACATTTTAAATACATTATTTTAACGAATTTGAAGTCGACGGCCCCTGCTAGGAGGTACATTTTAATTTTTATCTTATAATTTTTATTACATTCATCGTATCATAATTTAAAAAAATGCCTACTGCCATGTCAATAATATGTTGCTAAATATCCTGAAAGATTACGCACTCCATATGTAATAGGCCTACCATTTCTAGATAACACCCATCATTAATTTATCTAAAGCCCTTTTAATGTGAACTCCCATTTGAAAGCGGTTTTAGTATTTCCTATATTTCTGATGTTCTCAAGTACAATTGAGGAGAAATAGGTGAAAATATTTAACCAATAGGCCTAATCTGTCTAAACTGGAATTAAACATACATCTTGTAGGTTGAGGAATAGACCATACAGTGATTAAATTTATTGTGAGCTAATTAACATAGCGCCTGCTTAGAACCAGGTTGTTTTAACTTCACTTTTATATTACTTTCAGACATAAAATTAACATTTTGTATTCAGAAAGTGAACTCCTATTTTCAAAATAGTGATATTAAGTAACTGTAAATTGGGTAGTATCCACAACTTACATAATCTCTCTTTAAAAGAAATTAAAAATTGGAGTAAGAACAACCTGGTTCTAAGCATGCGATAGATATCTGATGCGCATTTTCATAAGCGATTGAAATGTTAAATTTATTATGTTTGTCTTATTTATAAGGACGAGTTACTGGCAAGTATGTAAAGTTAACGACGAGGCACTGGAAAAGATCTGATAATTAACACGAGTGTTTTACTCACCTGACAGGTTTTCCGATCGCCCTGAAGGTATACGGAATGATTAAGATTTCCACTTTTCATTTTACAGTTTCCAAAGACATCGATGAGAAAATTATTATTCTGCATAACGCCCAACCACGCATTATCGTATAAAACTGTTACATTGTCAAATTTGTTTTCCTTGTATTCTCTGGTAACCTTAATTCTATCCATATTGATAACACCATTACAAGTTTATTTAGGATAGATAATATTTAAAAACGACCGGGTTGACTCAGACAGTAGGGTTTGACACTCGTATCCGAAAGGTGTCGGGTTCAAATGCCGGTACCGTCAAACTGGCTGGTTTCCCCAGTCATTAAGGCAAATGCTGGGTATGATTTTCGTTACCAGGATGAATTTCACCATAATAACCTTTTCATATATTTATTAAAGTTGAACTTAATATATTCAGAAAAATCATGACGGACAATAGAATAATACAATCTACTGGACCAATCTAGACGTAATATGGCTTTAAAGGTTAAAGAATTTATAAACAAGAATAAAATTTAAAAAAGTTAAAAAAAGGTTAGTTTATTTAAAGTATACAGTGAAACCTGTCTTAGTCGGAATCTTTATAAGAAGGAAACCTGTAGAGGCGGAAAGAAATCTCTAGAACGGTACGATTTTATATGTAAAATCGTCCTGTATAAGCCGAAAACCTTCATTACGCGGAAACGGTATGGTTTTTAAAGTACCAATAGTTAATTTTTACATCAGTAAGACGGAATATTATTCTTAAGCACGTTCTAATTACAGTATTGACCACACGTAAAAATTCTGCATATGACGCTACTGCATTATATCGTTTTACCTTCTTGTGTTGGTATTGTTTTGCGGGGATATCTTTGCTTATGTGTGACAGCGGGGAATCCCTCGCTTTTCCTTGCCTGCTTACATAACCTGCGAGGGGGTTGGGAACTCTTCTATCTTCCTGTAGTTGAGTTCCTTCTCGTTTTTTGAGTAATAGAGTTGTTTTGTATTACCATGCAAACTGTGCTGTGTTACATTCTCTGTATTTCAGTTCAATGCGTTATGTCCTTAAAGCATGCATGTACAACCCTTACACTGCCGAGAAAATTCAAGCTTGTAATTTGGGAACCCTTTATAAGAAGGAAAACTGCCAAGACGGAAATATATTTAAGGAACCGTCATGTTCCTTCATAGACAGGATTTACTGTATTTATATAATAGGCCTAAATTATGAAATAGAATAACATAGTATATTTCAACAATTCCAGATTGCAACACAACATTTATCAACAGTTTATTACTGTGAACCGTAATCCAAAATCTAGTCTCAAAACGCTCATAACTTACATAAGTAAATTAGGCCTAACAAACTAACTAACTGGCACTATCAAATTCGGAGGTTCATGACAGCGCGGATATATCTTCTTTATATGTAAACATCTTACTCTTAAGCTAATGTTTTCCATTCATTCCCCTCAAATTATGGTTAAGATTATAGTCTCAACTCATTCTTGGGCTATCTATTGGTTTGCTTTGCCTCTGGTCTTCCTACAATAAATTTCTATGCCCCTCTTTTATTCACCTTTCGTGCTACATGTCCTGGCCATCATAGTCTATGACACTTAGTTTTTCTTATTATATCTGGTTTTCCATAAAGACCATGTAATTTATTGTTACGTTTCACCATTCGCCTCTCTTTGGTATTTTTTTTCCTAAGAATTTCATTCTCATATGCTCGTAATATGTTTATCTCCCTTAAAGTCATGTATCGGATACATATAATTCGAAGAATAGCCGTTTTATACAGTAGGCCCCTATATATTTTTGTTAAACATTTTTTTGTTTTTTAGAGAAGTTGGGATTGCAAGATATTTAATGGATATGCGTAATACTGTATGCATTTCCAGAGTTAGGTCTATGTTTAATTTCTTTTTCACTCTCGTTTCTGTTTGTAATTATTATCGTTCTAGATATTTTCAATCATTTCTTCTAAATTCCTCTATTTTTTTTATCAACTGTCGACTTGTGTTACGCTACGTGTGGCATAGGCTATATTTACTCGTGGATTTATTGGTATAACATTCATATCGCTACAAATAAATAAAACACAAGTAAAACTAACAATTATTCATGAAACTCATTATATATCAAAGTAGTGTATACAGGCCTCTGGGCTTTGTTTAAATATACAAGTGATAGGCCTATTAATATCTCATGCCCTTATGAAACCAGTGACTTCAATTTTCTGAATACAAAAATTAGTTATCGAAGTGATATAGAAATGCCATTTTGGTCATCCCTGCAATGTAAACAAGGTAAAAATATAATTAGTCACAATTCAATACACTTGTTAAAATGTCCTTCAGAACAGTTCAAACCATCGAGAGAAAAAACATGAAAGAAAAATATGTTAACGATAATAAAAGAAATGGAAATATATTCATAGCTACACACAGAATATCAACTTATGATTTACAGGATGTATTCAAGGAGGACTGGTTTTATGCATAAGAAATGACCGCGATCTGTGGATAGTAGGAGATCGACGGAACGGGAAGTATCATTCTAATAGGCTATTGTTAACAGGCTTATTACTACGTAGCCTATTTCTATTATTTTACAGCGCCCAATTATTTTTCGCAAATTTCGAAGAAATCTTCATTGATTCTATTTGGTGGACACCGTAAATTTCAATGACAAATAAATAAATAAATAAATAAATAAATAAAAACATATATATTTTTAATTATATCTTTAACTTGTGGTGGAGTGGCTTGCGTGTTTAAATAACCCCGAGAGCTATACCGGCGGTAGCATTGCTAAAGTTTTAATAATTGTAAAACAGTACCTGATATCTCAGTCGTCCTCAATAATTTGCGATGTTGTTTTGTAGGAGGCCTTTCGATAACTATGTATCATCTTCTACTTTCACTTTGGTACTGACTGTTGTTGGTAATTACCCAGCATAAACCCTCTGTACAAAATAATTACCAACAACAGTCAGCACCAAAATGAAAACAGAAGATGATACTAAAGTTATCGAAAGGCCTCCTATAAAACAACACTGTAAATTATTGAGGACGACTGAGATATCAGGTACTGTTATACAATTATTAAAACTTTAACACAGTAATCTCAACGGAGTTTCATAATGTATTTTAGAAACATTGGTAGCATTGCTGCCAATAGGGTTATTCATACCGGACTGGTCGGAGGTGATAAACCAGACGAAAAAAGTACCTTGGTCGAAAGAGTGGCGATCTTTCACCGTAAAAATACAACCGTCAAGAAACGCGGACATGGGCTCCAATGGGTTGAAATTTTCTGGAGGTAAAATAGTCCCTCATTCGGATCTCCGGGCGGGGTCTACTTCAAGGAATCAATGCCAAAGACTCAAACACGGGGACATGTTCCTAGGAACATGGAATGTTAGGACTTTATATAATAGCGGCGCGCTAGTGGTTTTAATACGGGAATTAGATATCACCCTTGGATGTAGTCGCTTCGCAGGAAGTGTGAATGGAGAAGACAACATAACAGTGGACTGCATGATCTTTATAGGAAGTCAGATATAATAAGAACAGTTAAGTCTCGTAGACTGCGATGGGAAGGACATGTGGCACGAATGGGGAATGGGGAATGAAAGACGTGCATGGAAGTTACTTGTAGGAAAACTAGAGGGAAAGCGCCCAGTTGGGAGGCCAAGAATGAGGTGGGAAAATAACATTAAACATGATTTGAGGGAAGTAGATTATACAGGGAGTGATTGAAAAAACATTAGCTCAGGATACGGATGCATGGAAAGCTAACGTCCGCGCAGCCATGAACCTTCGGGTTCCATAGTGCCAGTAAGGTTCATATATATATAAGCATCCATAGAATTGATAATGTTAATCATCAGTGTCGATTATGTAATCTGTTCTCAAATTTTAAACCAATGAATGTATTTATGTCTGATAGACTTCATGAGAAAATACTGTCTTCACAAAATTTCTTGAACCTCAATTTACACGGTGATAGTACACTTCCCCTAAAATCTAACAAATAAATTAATTGTAAACTTATATTATTTATCAACTGAAATGTAATTTAATACATTATCTTATATCGTTTAATTATTTGCAGATCATAAACTGAGAATAAAATGTATTTTGACAAAAATCTATTTTAATATTTGTTTTAAATTAAGCCTGTATTTTTTCAGTAATTTTTAAAGGATGTATTTAAAACTATAGTTTAATTTGTGTTGGTAATGGAAGATTTTGTAGTTGCATCCGTTTTTTTTTGTAGTAATTCCTTACTTTCAATTACATACATGCACGACCAGGTAATAATGTTAACAGAGAATAAAATAGTGGGGCTAAACATACGCGTTTGACGTCACACCGAGTAGTCAACTTACATGGACATGAGTCATTATCCTAATTTAACGTTGTTTAATTTAGCCTCATAGGCCTACAATAAGGACCATTTTTTGACCACAGAAAGATTTACAGACAGGTCAATGGAGAAAAATACGTAACAGCTACGTGATTTTTATGGAAAACCTGACATTGTAAGAAAAGCAGTTAAGAATTGGAGAGGATATGTTGCACGACTGGAGAATGAAAGAGAGGCATGGAAACTTCTTGTAAAAAAACCAAGCGCCTAGTCGGTAGACCAAGAATAAGGCGAGAGAATAATGTTAAATATGATTTTTGAGAGACGTAAATTGTTTGGGAAATGATTGGAAAACATTAGCTCAGGATAGGGATGTAGACCTATAGAGAGCTATTATCCTCTTTGACATGAATCTCCAGGTTCGATGATGCCAATGAGTTAGGGATAGTTACAATAAGGAAACTATTATTGATGAAATAGTTGCAGAGATTTGAAAATGAAAATTTGAAGAGGAGAGAAAACATTTTGCATTAAACTGTACGTCACCTACCGACTCCAACAAGGATGATGGAAGGAGGAGTTGGGGGAGGAAAGAGGGGGGTGTTACAGACGGACGCCATCTTTGATCAATAATTGAGTTGCCAACACTCAACCTGAGTAGTCCTTAACTTAACCCGTCCATTTCCAACTGGAAGAGATGCCGTGGTATTGGCAAGATTATCGATATCACTGACATCCAGAGGGCGTGCTCTGCACTGCATGAATCAAAACGTGTACTTCCCAATCATAGCGGCAGCTATGTTTCTTAGACAATTACACAACATAGATAATTCCTTCATAAAGCACCTCATATTATGACGCTCCTTAAGCTCAGCATTAGCGTTGCACTTCAAATCCGGGCGTGTTCACATGACTCTTATTTCAAGCTTGAGGTTCTTTTACGTGCCATATATACTCGTATCTATCTATATTGTTCTTATATGCTAAAGAAGTTGTAGATTAAAAATTCACCTACTTACCTATTCCTTATTAATTATTCTGTAATATAAGCTTATATAAATGTTATAATTAAATTTTTGACATTGAGCAATGCAAGCTTATTATGATATGATAAGAAAAATAAATGCTCGGACGGGACTTGAATCCGGACCTCTGGATTGATACCCCAGTGCGCTACCGATGTTATATAGAAAAAAATGAATGTTTGTACGAAAAATGAATATTTGTACTAGATTTGCTCGGTAGCGCACTGGGGTATCAATCCAGAAGTCCGGGTTCAAGTCCCGTCCGATCATTTATTTTTATCATATACATATATATGAATACGAAATAAAGAAATAAGAAAAATTATGGGTGTACAAGAGGAGCCGGACATCATAGACATTATAGAAAAGACAAGATTACATTGGTATGGCCATGTCAAAAGAATGCCAGAGCAAAGATTGCCTAAAATTGTTATGGAATGGATCCCAATGAAAAGGATGATGAGAGGAAGACCGAAAAAACTTGGACAGAAGGGGTACAAGCGGCTATGAATATCAGGGGATTGGAGGATGATCAATGGATGGACAGAGAGGAATGGCGTTTGATTTCCGGAAGACAGCGGCAGCTGCCATGATACCGGATGATATATATAACATGAAAAGAAAAATAAATGCCTGAGTCGGGATTTGAACCCTAGATCTCTAACTTTATACATTAGCGTTCTAACCACCTTAGCTACTCAGGAATGCTAACACAAACATTAATTTATATAAGTTATATATATAAATATAATTATTATTATTCTCATTTTACACGAAAGGCAGGGGGATAACGTTCCAACTGCCATCTAGTAGCTACTATAACAAGTAAGCATTTTTAAGAGAATTTTTTTACTTTATAGCAGCAACGCTTGTACATTTATATGTTTAACTATATTTTTGACATTTAGCAATGGTCAATTATGATATATATATATATATATGCTATATTATATGTTTGTGTGTTAATTCCTTGCCTTTGATCCGAGAGACGCTTCTTCATACTTAGTTGGAGTCGTGGAGTTTTAGGAAGGAAAAATTCAAGGGGGGGGCAAGCCCTCCGGGAGGCGGTTTAAGATGCGGGTCTCTGCAGAAATTTCGTGCTCGTCAATTCCTCAAATTTAAATTAGACCCTTTGAGTAAAATTTAAACTGCCTTCCCGATCCAAGTAATAACTCAGTCTCATATTAGGTGTCTCTTTGAGACAATCAGATAACCATTTGTCACTCGCTGATATCAGTAGAAAAATAAATATAACTAAATTATATTAGTTACTACTCTAACAATGGAGCAGCCTTGCCGCATGTGGGGATATACGGACAGGCACTATAGGCACACAAAATTAAAGTAGAAAAAATAATTAAAATATAAGTTTGTAGAAGTGTATAGACTGATTAATTTAAATATATCACTTTAATTAAATTTATTTCTAATCTGTTATTAAAGGACCGGTATGTTGATTGAATTTTGCAATAGGCAATGATACAGATCTAACTAAAATTCAGTTTCTAGAGGAATCCAGGTTAAATAAATAAAAAAAGTTATAAAGGTTAATGACTAGAAAATGAATAGAAGAATATTATAAATGCAGGTTAATTTTGAACATGAAGAAAACAAAAGATTGATCAGTTGGTGAACCAGAACAAAATTTAATTTTGGAGACTGGAGAAACATAACATCTTGTAGTGAGATCGCATATTTAGCAATAAAAATAAATAAAAATGGAAGTTATGAAGAGGAAATAGGAAACAGAAATAATAAAGGAAAATTTGCAATTGCTTGCCTCAATGGAATATTGTGGGATAAAAATATAAGTAATAAAAAAGATTAATAAATATCATACAAGGTCAGCCGCTATGGTCTCGAGGTAGCGTGCTGTTTTGTCACGCAGCGAGCCCGGGTTCGATTCCCGGTCGTGAGAAGCTTTCTGGGTGAGGTTTTTTCGGGAATTTTCTTCACCTGTAAGACAAATGTCAGGAAGCTTAGGACCCAACGGTCCCCGAAAATCATCTGGCCATCATCCTTATCATTATCATCATCATCATCATCCTCCTTCACCGATGTGGGAAGCAATGGGAAGCTACCACACCTGTAATTCCCTAGTAAAGTTGCAAAGCATAACATGAAAATGATATGATTGCAGAGAAAGACCTGCCCTCGGACAGAATTACTGTGGATGGATATCATACAGTTGTTAAAAGCATAATTATTAATGGTGCACAACTTAGGCCTTTAACAACAAAAAACAAATAAGTAACTTTTGATAATGGAAACGGATTTTATACGAAGGGCGGCAAGAATTTCAGGCGGCAGAAAATATTAGAAACTCGGTTATAAGAGAGAAAATAAGATTGAATACACTATTTTAGGTTATATTAAAACTCAGCAATTAAGATGGTGAGGACATGTCCAGCTAATAGAAGAGGATTGGCTACCAAAATCTGTTTTGGAATGGAAACTTGAGGGAAGACGAGGCAGAGGAAGAACTAAAACCTCCTGGAGTCAGGGAATATATTATACATAGAGGAGAAACATCTACAACCAAGAGATTGGATGGACCGACAAAATTGGCTATTAGGAATCGGACGATGTCACAGACATTAATCAACCGATGATCTATCTATCTTTAAAGGTTAAAATTACAAATTTAGTAGAATATTCCGCGGTGATGCCACTGCCGAGAGATTAAGAGGCACTGCACTGTAAATATACAGTAGGAGGCGACGATTAATAAATAAATTAAAAATGGCTGTCTGTTGTTTTGCTTAATATGTTAGAGGTTTGGATAATTGATATTTCATCCGGTTTTAGAGGCACATTGTATTTGAGAACACTGTACCTGCCAGAGAGAGCAGGAAAAAGGTCTCAACGTTGTCCGAGCAAAGCAAAGCAGTCGAGCAAGGGTCTCCGCTAATGAAGCTTGCCTCATACAACGAACCACCGTAACCCTTCTGAATATTTATTAGCATCATCTGCCTCTGACCTCTCCCCTCATTTAGTTGCCCCCCGTCCCCCTCCTCGTGTCTTCCTCTCCGTCTCTGGAATACCCCCGGGGTACGAATACAAGAGCAGAGAAGCAACCAAGTTAAGAGGAATGGTAATTAATCACCTCCTGGCCATTTGATATAATAATACAACTTTTTATGTAATTTTTTGTGAAAAAATCTAATCAATTTATAAAGGACTTTTCTTATAAATTTGCATACATTTTGTCTGTGCTGATGGATGTAGCCTAGATACTGACCTCTGCTGTAATTTTTAGCTAAGGTCAACTAGTTCATTCTAAAAAGATAGTCTTTAAAAAATGCATTTCTGATATCGTAGAATTTTTATAATTTTATTTTAGAAATAAATATTATTCGCCTCTGAAAGTAAAAATATGTTCTCCAGTGTAAAATTAATACTTCAGTAAGCTTTTATATTTTAAATTTTACAACAACCCTTGGAATATCATCGTTACGTAAATAAAATGTAAATATTGTATGATGATTGATATAAATAAAAGTATCCTGTATATAAAATGAATACCAATAAAACAGTGAGTTTTGATTCATATTCGTTTCATGTACACACGTTCAGAAGTGTTAATTACTCCAAACGTGGATTGTATGTCTAATAATTATTAATAAATTTATTAATTTCATATTCTAGGCCAATCACTACATTGTGGAGGTCCTATAAACTTAGTCTATATACGAAAAACTACTTTAATACGTCATATATTGAATACTAAAACATTTTGTTTACTCGTATTGAAAATTAGCAATTAAAATAATTTTGGGCTATTTCCTTTCAAGTTCATTAAATAATAAGCTACATATGAAGTATATGTGTTACGAGACTGATATATGGGGAAAAAATTATAGCTATTTTCAATATTATTGCAGCTGTAACCCAACCTCGCGTTGGATTTGGAGTAACTATTTAGCGAATAATACATCAGAAGCTAAAAATAATTATAATATTTAATATTTTGCAAATGTGAGATTATGTATTCCGATCTTACTTCCGGGCGATTTCTAAGCCGGATGTATAATCATAAATAGCATAAATATCCTTTGGACTTGGGAAACAGATGATTGTATGAGAAATAACTATTAACAATAATGCGGATTCATTATACAACATTTAAAATCACTTTTTAGAGCAACAGAACTAACCTTTTTTTTGTAATTTTTGAAGTTTTCTTTTGGCATTTCTTGCTGTACCATACCGATCGTACATTGTTCAATCGATATCCTTGTCAAATACGTTAATTTGCGGAGATATATCTCATTACGAACAGGAAGAGGCACGATTATCAACAAGAAGAGCACGATGATCGGTCTGTGAGTTAAATAGTCATAAGTAATGCCACGTGATTTCCGGATTATCGATTAATTTAGGATTCACGAAGTGACTCGTGAATTTACCTAGAAGATTTGGAAATCAAGAGTGGCATTTGTTAGGACTATTTAACGAATAAAATTAGCCTAAACTTTTTACTAAAAAATCAATATTTAAATATAGTTACCGGTATTGTAAAATATTTATATATTTAATGTAGATGGCGATGTATGAAAACAAATCAGAAATGTTTGGTTGTATTTAATTTCTTTATTCACTGTAACTTGATCGAATTATTTATTGCCAAATAGAATTGCAATCACTGATAACCCACTGGATCGCAATCATCGCGATATCGTAAGAATGCAATCTAGTGGAGAAAAAAATTAACAAATCAAACTGTATAGACCTATAGACCTATTAAAACCAACATTATAGGTTATTAATTTATTTTTAGTAAACAACTCAGTAAAATCATTATTTAAAAACACAATTATTGAACACACAATTATCAAATTTGTATTTCGAAGGAACCTGTCCATTATTTGTTATAGGTCTACTCAATGTATTTGTTGGAGAGTCAGTCACTGCAAAATAATGCTCTAATCTGTTCAGAATATTAAAAAATACGAGCTTTTTTATCATAAAAGCAGGAGGTGGTTAAGAGAATTCGATTAAGAGCGAGGTGAAGTAAGACCGTAATTGGTTGCAAAACAAAGTTCATTCAAACGTGATTGATCATTGACACCCATTTGAGGCATGAGTTAAATAATCTTTGTGCATTTATACATATTTATAATTTACCTCTATTGGTGCAAAATATATTAGCAATTAGATGAACAGGAGTGCAAGTATGATAAAAGGTATCTGGTACAAAAACGTTCAGGGAGAAAATAAATTGTCAAAATGGTTGCTATACCTTACCCGGTCTAAGAGTGATCTTAACATAAACAAACACCAGTTGTATCCTTCCGCCATTCGCGCCAAAATTACTGTCATGTTGACAGGGAGCACGTATGAAGTATTTAAGACATGTGACCGTTGAATGGGGTAGAATACAAGAAGGCTGGTGAGATTTTCACTGAACGTGTGAAATACATTTAAAATAACTGTTTTTGACCACTACTCAAACCTTTGCCAGACTTGTGTTTTGAAAATTTTGATGGCAACACATCAACAGAAGACTCAACACTTTCAGCCATTTTGTTGCATCAGAATAGACTGAAGCATGGCTCAAATGCATCACCCATACGCAATGAACTGTTTTAAGTTGTAATTTTTAATTAGGTATATTTTAGATTATTTTCTATGTTTTGAAACCATTACTTTTATTCACGAAGAATAACAAGTATATTCACAGAACATATTTTTAATTTAAAGAAGGGAACTGCTTTTTTGCGTACTTATTGCTTCTGCATCGTACGTCGGTGTCCATAACCAATGAAAAGCGAACAGTTCACATGGTTTTGTTTTGATGAGGATCACTTTAAGAGCGGATAGCATTTAACTCCATGGTGTAATAGGGCTAAAAAGCCCTTGGCGTACAGTTGGCTACTTTCTCCACATCTCCATGTGTCATAGTGTCAGATGGATGGAAATAATTACGAGAACAAATTCATTGATTACACTGAGCTACAAAAAATTAACTTTTTTTTTGTCTCGAAAAGAAAAATATGTGACTCTGATAGTATTTCTTCTCCTGAATTCAAATATGATATCGGTTTTTCTCTATCACACAAGATTTCCGAGAGACAGGCATTTATAATTTCAAACACTTTTTTCTAAATTCGTAACTACACAATATTTCAACATTCGAACTCACCTAGAATGTAAGAAATGACGATTTTCTGCTATATTTCGCCTGTGGAGCATCCCTCTTGATGGCCCAACAATAATCGGCCAGCATATTAGGATTCCATTTGCCTTGATATCTGTTTTCCATAGCTGTCATCATTTGAGTTAGCTCATTTGATTTTATTTTACAATGGACAAGTGAACGAAAAAACGCTTATTAAAAAAATTATTTGAATGCATTAATTGAAATTGAAATAAAAAAAACTGTGGGTGATGGAGAAATTCCGAATATATAGGCCTATTTGAAAACACGATAAAAAACTGCATTAAGTACAACTATTGGTACTCATGAGACAAAAATCGTGTTGGCCAGTGTTATTTGCCACGAGAGGGGATTGCTAAGACATAAAAGGATGGTACCGGTACGATATATAATGAAGTCGAACATGATGATTCCACATTGTAGATAATTGTACGTAAAGTATTTGCTTGAGGAAACGGTATAAGCTAATTGCTTGTCTATCATGTTTTACAGTAATTATTATAAGCTGTTGCGAACTTGTGCATTTTTTTACTTGCCATTAATTTTGTAATTAAGCTTCACAGTCTGTGGAGCGCGAACACTCGCGGTGTAGAGTTGCACAATGTGTGCGATATGGCAATTATACTTGTCACACATCTTTGCGACACCAACAACAACGTGTTAATAGAAAAATCTTAATTATCTCACATGTATGAGGAAATTATGTTAAAAATAGTAATGCCTCACCTGAAGGTGATGTTAAAATACTATTAACATACACTTACAAGGAAATGTTATCATAAGTAATGCCAAGAGTGATTTCCAAATTAGCGATAAATTCACGACTCACGAAGTGAGGAGTGAATTTATCTAGAGAATTTTGACATCAAGAGTGGCCTTTGTTAGGACTATTTAACGAATATAATTAAGCTGATTACTCACAAATCATTGTTTAACTAAGTTATTTTAAAATATTTATATATTTATTGTAAACGGCGATGTTTGAAAACAAATAAAAAATGTGAGGTTATGTTCATTCACTGCTGCTTGATCATATTATTTATTGCCAAATAAGATCGCAACATTGTAAGAGTGCACCCAAGTGGAGAAATAATGAAAAACAGCAAACTATATATCATAATCAACATTACGGGTTATTCATTTATTTTTTTAGTAAACAACTCGGTAAAATCAAGGAATATTTTCATTATTTGCTATATTCAATGTATTTGTAGGAGGAAAATAATGCTTTGACCTGTTCAGAACATTAAAAAGAGGAGCTTTCTTTATCACAAAAGCAGGATCTGATAAAGAGAAATCGATAAAGAGCGAGGTGAAACACGACTGTCATTGGTTGTAAAACAACATTCATTGAAACGTGATTGGCCATTGATTAGCATTTGTGGCATGAGTTAAATAGTCATAAATAATGCGACGAGTGATTTCCAATTTATCTAGAGGATTTGAAAATCAAGAGTAGCATTTGTTAGGACTATTTAACGAATGAAATTAAGCTGATTACTCACAAATCATTATTTAAATATAGTTATTTTAAAACATATATATGTTTAATGTATACGGCGATCTTTTAAAACAAATGAAAAATGTTTGGTTATGTTTCATTTGTTCATCCCTGCAACTTGATCATACTATTTATTGCCAAATAGGATTGCAGTATTGTAAGAATGCACGCTAGTGGAGAAAACATGAAACACATCAAACTGTATATTATAACGAACATTATAGGTTATTAATTCGTTTTTTTCCTTCGGAAACAACTCAATAATATCAGTATTTAAAAAAAAAATTGAACACACAATTATCAAATGTGTAGGTCGAAGGAATCTGTTCATTATTTGCTATATTCAACGTATTTAGTAGAGAGTCAGTCACTTGCAAAGTAATGATCTGACCTGTTCAGAATATTAAAGAGGGGGAGGTTTCTTTGTTTTGGTAAACAGAATTCGATAAATATCGAGGTGAAACACGACTGTCATTGGTTGTAAAACAAATTAATTGAAACGTTATTGGTCATTTACTCCAATTTGGGGCATGAGTTAAATAGTCTGAATGAATATAGGCCTACCTGATACATACCGATATTAAATATTGTAATATTTATACATTCTTGAGTGGCTGCTTAAGGAGAGATATCTCCAACATGTGACAAATGATTTATTATTTATCAGTAATTTCTTTTCTAGCCACAATTTTTTCTCACATTTAACACAAGATGTGAGGAAACTTGAAAGATAATTAAGTTCAAACAAATAAGAACATTTGTTTACGCTTTATAGTAATTGGTTTATATTAATAATCGAGATTATTAACTTAATTTTAATATCAATAATACCTAAATGTATAATGATTTCTAATACAACTAAAACTCCATGACGCGACAGGCCTAGAAGGCCCTTGGTCTACCGTCCACCTGTGTTAATCACAGAGGTAGACGATCATCCAGCCAGTGTAGGTGTATCATGTGGTTAGCATGTCGGATCCTCCAGCCGTTATAGCTAGTTTTCTCAACCTGGAGCCGCTACTTAATGTAGCTACGCAAATGCCTCAGATGCTGGGTGGGCAAACACATACTGGCTGAAATTCCGTGAGAACATTTGTTCCTCCATGGAGACTCGAACCAGAGCAAGTCCAGTATTTCTGCGCCAATCCTTACCTTAATCACTCGGCTACGGCGTGGACAAATGTTTTGTAATGCTTATCCATCCATCCATCCATAGTAATTCTGCCCGAGGGCAGGTCTTTTACTGCAATCATAGCGTTTTCATGCTATGCTTTGCAGCTTTACTAGGGAATTATAGGTGTGGTAGCTTCCAGTTGCTTTCCGCACCGGTGAAGGATTATGATGATGTTAATGATGGCCGGATGATTTTCGGGGACCATTGGGCTCTAAGCTTCCTGACATTTGTCTTACAGGTGAGGAAAAACCCCCCGAAAAAACCTCACTCAGGAGCCTGTCCCAATCGGGAATTCAACCTGGGCCCGATGCGTGACAAGGGAGTGCGCTACCTCGAGACCACAGCGGTGGACTCTAATGCTTATAGAATATTCAAATTTAATACTCTGAAAACTACAGTGCCTCGTTATACACATAACTCATAACATAATCGTAGTATATTATAAGGCAACTTACGTATATGTTTGAGTATTAAATAACACTTGTCAACATGATTTTTGTCTCATGAGTAGACCTACCAATAGTTGAACTTAATGCAGTTTTTTATCGTGTTTTCAAATATGTATTCAGAATTTCTCCATCACCCACAGTTTTTTTTTTCAATTTCAATTAATGGATTTAAATAATTATTTTTAATAAACGTTTTCTCATCCATTTGTCCATTGTAAAATAAAACCAATTGAGCTAACTCAGCAGATTTCAGCTATGGAAAAGAGATATCAAGTCAAATGGAGTCCTAATATACTGGCCGATTATTGTTGGACCATCAAGAGGGATGCTCCACAGGCAAAATACAGCAGAAAATCGCAATTTCTTACTTTCTAGGTGAGTCCGAATGTTCGAATATTGTGTAGCCTAGTTACGAATGTAGAAAATATCAAATTGTTTAAAATTATAAATTCCTGTCTCTCGGAAACCTTGCGTGATGGAGAAAAACCGATATCATATTTGAATTCAGGAGAACAAATACTATCAGAATCACATATTTTTTCTTACTGAGACAAAAAAAAAGTTTATTTTTTGTTGCTCAGTGTTATTAGCACAAAGATGTTGTGCATATTAAACGCCCATGTCTACATAATATACAAGACAAAGACAAGTGTTAGGTCTATACTATGCTTTCAAACTCTTTTATTTTTTTACATTCATTTCAATAAATTGAATTGAAAATAAAAAATATTTTTTTTAAACTACGCAACCTATCATTATCATTAAGAAATGTAAGACTGATACTTAGAAAGTAGGTATTTCGTTAGTTACAGCCTGATAGTCTTGGCTCTACAGAGTGCTTCTCCTCTTTAATCACTAACAACGTCTCTTGCCACACTTGGTACACAATAAAGATACATAGCCTTCTATTACACAGACTCTATAAAAGAGGTCAATAACAAAATAAACTGCTGACCTGAAACTTATATTACCGGAACCAATGTTCCATCTTTCTGAATCCTTGCCAACCAGACGCCATAAATCACATTATCAAGAATTAAGAACAAGTAGCTTATATCGATACTGTACATGTCATAGAATAATAACTGCAAACCTCTCTGGAATAAGAATTTGTAAAAAAAAGTGTCCTTAATCATAGAAATAGGTGATACAGCATAGGCCTAAAGCAATTGGAGATTATTGGTGTCATATTTGCTTGTATTTTAAATGACTATTTTTGTTCTTCAAAATAATCAATATTTCAGAAAATAAGTTTTTCTGTCTAGAAATATGCTACTCTTGTATTTAAGATATTTTTAAAAAGTTCTATACAAATATCTTTAAGATAAATGGCCAGTCTCTTTCAAATTTTCCTCATTGAAAATGTTTGCATCTACTTTGGGTCATAGAGAAAGAGTGAACCTGTGACCATGAGCCATGAGAGATACTTTAAGACTATTAAGGCCATACTATATAGGCCTATCACACAGGAAATATGTCGACTTCCTGATGAGTTTGTGAAGTTCGAGAAGAAATAATACCAATATTCTAAAGTAACAATTAAAATCATTTTTTGGTTATTCCCTTTTAACTTCATTGAAAAATAAGCTATTTATGGAGTAGATGTGTTAACAGCATGAAATATGGCGAAAAAATTAGAGCTGTTTTCAATATTAGGCCTATTACAGCTGTAATCCAACAACCGCTTAAAACTATAATTTAATCTGAATATATTACTTAATATACTGGAGTAGCCTATTAAACGTAGAATAGTTAAGTCCTATTCATGTGATAATAGAAGTTTCTAATATAATTTATTGATCTTCTGTAGAATTCGTTTTAAAAATTATGTTAATGAACATAATGATCTGAATGACATAGGCCTAGTATTAAATAAAATTCATAATATATTCCTTAATTACCAGCTTCTTACCATCTTTTACTTTTATTAAATTTCTTTATACATAGGCCTACAGTATATTGAAATCTTACTACATCGACTAGGCGTGTATGGTTTAGAAAAGTACTTGGAAAAAAAATAAAGACTCCAGATCTTATCGTCCTTTTATATTGAGTTATATTAGACCCACCATTATGCATAAATGTTCTTTAATCTATATGTTTATAGCTTCTTTAACTGTTTTTTAAAAGAATATTGTATCTTTAAAAAGTTGAAACGTGTTGAGGTGGTTGGAAATCTTTGGTGCGCTCTAGATTTTTTGTTTAAAAAAAATTAGTGATTGACAAAAAGTTTAAAAGATACCAGGTATATGTTTATGGAAACTTGGGATCTTTTAAAATTATGTTTTATATTGTACCTTTTTCTACAAAAAATGGAAAAAAAATATATATATTGACCGTTACATTTTACAAGCATCTTTAAAGAGTTTATTTTATTTTTTATTTTATTACGTCAATTTCTAATTTTATTTCTTAATGTCAATTATAATTAGACTAATATATGCCAGCTCGCTTATGTTAAATTAAAATAAAAAGAATAATAACAATGGTTAAGTTTAGTAGCTTCGTTATTTGATAACAAACAAATAGTTAACTATGTATAACGTAAATGTCAACTTCCCTGGAATATGTATATATATTTATAGACGAATTGTTTGACAAGTGTCTGTCTTATATCACAAATTACAATGAAATGTCAAACAATGTCAAATGTCTATGAAGAAGACATTATGCATATATACCTTCTGTCACAGCTTGTAGAAACACTCATTACAATGCTGCACACTGTGTGGGAAGAGAGAACATATCAACATAAAATTTCCCTCCTTTCTGATGTCTATATATCCCTTCAGGGGTATCCAACTTGATAAAACAAACTGTTTCATTAGTAGATTTTTTGTTTGTTAACAGTACAATAATTTTGAATAAATAAAAAAATCCTAGAAGAATGAACTAATCTCCAAGCCGCGACAGACCAAGAAGGTCCTTTGTCCTAGCATCCGGTTGCTGGCCTCACATCCACATGCACAAATTATAGCCTGTTTATAGATGCCACGTGGTCAACAAGTAGAGTCCCCAGCAGTTGTTGCTGATTTTATCAATGTAGATCTGCTTCTTATAGTAATATTATAATTATATTGTGAAAAGAAAAATTGTCTGAACCAGGAATCGAAACTTGGACCTCTAGTTCAACATACTAGTGTGCAGCCCACTACACCATTCTAGACTTGGTACAAACATTAACAATTCTTTCCACATATACAAATCTATAATTCTCGTTTCGTCCGCTGCCAAGGTAGGTGTCACTACCATCGCCAACGGCCGGCTTCGTTTAGAAGTATCTATATTTGAGAATTTTACACCACTTTTATAAGCAGTAAATGATGTTATTTAACATTTTCCAATACTGTAATTTTAACACAGTTCCAATAATGGATCATATTATAATATTATAATGATATTGTGAAAAGAAAAAAATTAATGTCTGAACAGGAATCCAACCGTGGACCTCTATTTCTACGTACTAGTGTGCAGTCCACTACACCATTCTAGACTTCTTATAGTAGCTATCCAAATTATTCCAGATTCTGGATAGGCACCGATCCCACATTGGCTAAAATTCAAAGAAAAATATTTCCTTACGAGGATCGAACCAGCGTATATCCAGTAGCTCTGCAACACGATATGAAGCCTTAGATCATTCGGCTATGGTGTACCGAACGCTACAATAATATTTATCAAAGAATAAAACTGTGATCCAGGTCAGTCTCAAATGAAGAACATTTTTGCAGGAAGTTTTGGTGTAAAAGGTCTGTATTTAGAGGTAAGTTACATGTGCACATCACCATGACGTCGGCACAGTGTCCATGGACCTGGAATACATTCTTGGCAGAGTAGGCTAAATAGTTTTTCAGTTAACTGACGTAGACTCTTTCATAGACAATGTTTCGAATTCATGGAAGAGTTAGGCTAAAAAGGAAGTCTTTCAATATTTAGGAATAATTTTTGCAATATTAACCTCTGATTTTTTAGGGATGGGGTATAATTTATATAACCTATTTACAGTTGGAATAAAAGTTGATACTTCAGCATATATTTGCACCAGCAACTATAGACCTAAAATTAAAAAGAAAATCCACTTTATATCTAAGTAGGCCTATGTGTGACTCTTGCATTGAAGTGCGCAGCGTTTATCTTCTACGCTGGCTCTGGCCATTATTTTTAGAAGGCCCGCTTCTATGTATTTTTATAAGTTAGTAGAAAGGCCTATATTAGTTCCAGTGCACTCTCCTTTCCAAATCATCTCGTCTAGACTTCTAGCACTAGAAGGGATCTATCTTTTACTATAGAATGGATACTTGAACATTGTTGAGTAGAAAGAACAAGACAGGATCCTATGCGTTACAAAATTCTTATAAAAATTGTATCTAAAATTGACTCACTGTCGTGTGTGACGTTTCCAAATTATTTATCTTTTGATTGCATTTAGAAGAAGTTGTATGGAAAAGAAATTCAATAAGAGGAAAAGATAGATCATTGAAGAAATATCCAATTCGGCGAGGCGTTACGAAATTAATGGAAAAGAACTTAATAGGCCTAACAGAAACTTTACAATTTATTGCACCCTTAGTTGAACAAGAAATAAAAGGTAAATTTTAAAATATTTTTATAACACTTGAATTGACAATGTAGCCTATGTGTTCTTTGTTTTTTAATACCACCCACTGCATATTTTGTGTTTTGTTTTCCACACTTGGTGGATACATGTAATTGATGTGATCTATTTTCAATTTACGGACCACTTCGGCAGAAAATTTAACGTATTGTTTAAAGAGATGAGTATAAGATGAATATATGTTTTGCTGTTTGAATTGGCAAAGCATTTTGTACGAATACGATATGATAGGCAAAATATTGGCTTCGTTATTGAGTAGGCCCTAGGCCTATTTTCATAAATTAACCAAAACATGATAAAATTGTGCCTAATTACTGAACAAGATGCAACGATGAGTAATGATTTTTATCACTGTGGTCCCACATAGGCCTATTTAAATAGAATTGATACGAACAATAAATTAAGTGACCGAAGAGACATAAACAGACAGGCGAATGGAGAAGACTGCATATCAGTGAGCTACATTATCTTTATAGGAAACCAGAAAAAAATAAGAACAGTTTAGTCTAGCATATTGAGATGGGCAGGACATGTGGCTCATATGAGGAATGAAAGAGGGATATGAAATCTTAAGAAAAACGTAGAGAAAACGTCTATTCGGTAGGTCAAGAATGAGGTGGGAGAGAATAACATGATTTGAGGGATGTAGATTATATAGGGGATGATTGGAAAACATCTCAGGATAAGGATGTATGGAGAGATTATGTCCGCGCGATCATAAACATACGGGTTTGATAGTGCGAGTGAGTTAGTTAAACGATAAGATAGGGCATAGCCTATATTGGTTTCGCTATTTAGTATATTTTAATAAAATAACCAAAATTTGATAAAATTATACGAAATTACTGAACAACATTTAACGATGAGTACTGATTAGTTTTTTTAAGCATGTTCCTACATATTTAAGTAGAACTGATGGTGAGCAATATTATATTTCGTCAGTTGTTAAGAAAATAATGTGAGCTAATATCGGTTTTCGAACCCAAATTCTCCCTTATGCGAGTTCCGCACTTTAGCCCGCCATCTCGCTAGATATCCATCCATTCATAGTAATTCTGCCCGAAGGAAGGTCCTTCACTGCAATCATAGCATTTTTATGCTATGCTTGCAGCTTTACTAGGGAATTGTAGGTGTGGTAGATTCCTGTTGCTTTCCACACCGGTGAAGGATGAGGATGATAATGATAAGAATGATGATGATCATGATGGCTATATGATTTCGGGGACCGTTTGGGCCTTAAAGTTTTCCGGACATTTGTCTTACAGGTGAGGAAAAACTCTGATAAATACCTCACCCAGAAAAACTGCCCCGACCGGGGATCGAACCCGGGCCTGCTGCGTGACAAGGCAGCACGCTACCTCGAAACCACAGCGGTGGACTCGCTAGATATAATTAACGCATATGTTCGGCCCTTAGTCCTCTAGTTGGGCACTCCTTTTGTGTAAGTGGTAAGCAGAGTGCTTAGACTCAACTTCGTTCGCTGTTACATTATGTGTTGTACACAATGTTGATGGGACGTTAGAAATATTATTGAAACGACGTAATAAAATGTATCTATAAAATGATGTTGGTAAGGCCGTAACAGTCGTTATGATGTCTATGTTAAATAGGGTTGATAGTAGAGCCCGAGGTTAAAGTGAGACGTCTCCCCCCCTCTTTCCTCCTCGTTACCATTAGAAGCCAAGTTCTCTGCCTCTATTATCATCCTGCAACTAACAAACTTCCACTTTAATTTGCACATTTATTTTAGTTGACCCATGTTAATTTTTTTTTGTAATTTTCTTGAATTAATTCTAACATTTCCAGCTATATTTCTATAGTTTAAAACTTTATTAACTTATTGTTACTGTATAGCATTACAAGTCAACAAGAGATATACCTAATCGCCTAATAGTATATTACGTTGCAAGGTTGGGAAGTGGTTTTTACAGAAGGGAGGAAATGTTTAAAAACCGAGCGATAACGAGGTTTTTAATTTCGTGAGTCTGCAAAACACTTCACAAACATCGCTCGGTTTTTTAATTTCCGTGATTCTGTAAAACACTTCACAAACGTGCATTGTACGTCATTTTTTGTGCGATGGAGAGACTTAGATCTGCTGAAATGAGATACCTTCGGAGGACTGCAGGATGCACACTACTAGATCATAAAAAAATGAAGACATCTTAGAAGAATTATACATGGAACCTTTAGAAAACAAAATTTCTGATTATAAGTCAAGATGGAAGCAACATATTCATCGAATGGAAGATCACAGGATACCCAAACAAATGTTAAGATATCAACCTGCAGGAAGATGAAGACAAGGACGTCCACTAAAAAGACTTCTGGATGGTGTTTCTCTTGAGGCCGAAACAAATGGCCCTAAAATATTGAATGGTACTATGATGATGATTGATGATGTTGTTTTCAAAATAATAAATAATAGTTATAAAAATAATAACCATGTTTTTTGGAAATATTTGAGTTAATCATAAAACAATGGACTAACGTTAGAAACGGTTGTCGGGCAATTGTTTATTAGTTGAGGGATACAGCAGGCCGTGACACCTTATCAGTCATAAAATGGCGGCCCAAGTACGTGGTTTATTGTTTTATATTGTTTCCAATAAGGTTCAGTTAATATAAAATGCCAGTCATTTGTTTCCTATAATCTATATTTTCTTGTATATACATTGTTAACGTAGTATACATAAAGGCAGTTGATTTTACTCCCGCACGAAGGTTGGAATATGTAATATTACAGTATAGTTATGTAGGTTGGCAAACCCTGGAAAATGTGTAGGAACTTGAACTTTCAATCATGGTCGCTATTGAATGTGTACATAAGACCAAACGCGTGGTAGATAACCGGGTGTAAAAAAGTATAGTATATTTAAATATAATAATCCTAACAATTTGAAATTTTATATATGGTGAATTATTCGGTGTTGAATGATACAGGCGTTGGTCTTTAAAGGTCGCTATCCACTATTTTCATGAAAACACTTCTATTTTTTTTTTGTTTTGCATACACTGTTAGCTTAGTGAGATTTGTTTAGCGCCGCGGAACGAACGGGTTGCCACTTTTCACGTGGATTGTCAGATGAAAGATGCCCGAGCTGGAATTTACCCATAAATTCCGTAAACCAGCCTCAACAAAGGCACACATTCGCATGCTTGTAAACAAATTCAAGCGTACCAGCAAAAGCCCCCAAGTGTTGTGATGTGAGCACGTAAGTTTTTACAATTATTGATAATTGTAAATTAGATATATTCCAATTCAAATTCTACCCTCTAAAAATAAAAAACTTTATAAGTACAATGAAATTAACAACCACGAGTTTGTCTGCAGGAACAGTGCAGCAGACTCAATTTTCCAGAGTGTGTGTTGTGAATAGTCCGAACGAATCAACTCGACGTATAAATAAGTAGCTGAATGCCCCCTCGCAACACAGTGTTGTAGAGAAAATTCTATGTTTCACTCTACGAAAATGTCCCAAATCCATTTCGATTCTTGTGATTTACGGAAATCTTATCCAAGATGCAGCAGTTTTTACGGTTTTTTATTGTTTTTTTTTTTTTTAAATGTTAATGTCTACATTTCAGTTCACAGCTGAAAGATGGTGTAGTCTACTTGTTATCACCTAGATGGCGGTCATGTAGAAAGGCAGTAGAATATGTGTAAAACTTCACAATAACGTTTGATTTTTCAATCATTGCCTTCCTTCATTGAAACGGGTAGTGACTTGAGTGAACTGTATTATAAATTAATTTAAATTCTCAAAAGTTTTATTTCTCATATAATTCTCATAAGCTTTCTGTTCAAGAAAATATATAACTTATCGCTATTTTGCTATTATTAAAGCCCTGACTGTCATTTATAAACTCCTCAGACATAGTGGCAAAAATGATACCAATATATCAAAGATTGGCATCAGATGTATCATTGGAGAGAGGCACAAATGGAAAAACCCAAAAATGGTCTCTACCATACAGTTTGGCCCACATATCCAAAAGAAATATTTGTTTCAACACAGAAATTTTAACTGTGTGCTATTAAAGCAGTCAGAAGGATGAAAAACTTTGTAGCCTTTTTTCTCAAAGTGTATTTTTCAAGCGCATGCCCATTTAAAAAAAGTTCGTTGCACTGCAATTTTTGCCTTATTCAACTGAAATTTTCAGCACTTACCTGTAAGAATACAAAGAACCAGAATTATATTGGATTTTAATCATACTCAAAATGCTCATGATTTATGATTTTTTATATTGTTATATTTATCGATTTCTGTCAACATGAAAAATCAGTTAAAAATAGTTTTCTTCTAAAAAGTATTAACAGCACAGAAAAATGCAATTCAAATTTAAAAACAATGAGTATACGAATATCCTGACAAAATATTGGAACAAAATATTGAAAATTGTACTGCAAGGAACTTTTATAATTAGTTATAATAAAGAAGAGAAAAATATAATGTAACTTGCGAACTAATATAACAAATCACTTGAAATGCATCATAAATGTTGTTCATGCAGGTAGACATCTGTGGTAAAAATGTGAAAGAAATATCTCTATTAGTTTCGGAGTTTCAAAATTCACTCATGTCTACCCTTAACTTACACTTACTATTGACTTATGAGACCAATACATTCATACTACACTACTACAATGGCGTATCCCAATGTTAAAACCTTATTCTCTTCTTTCTTATGAGTTGTTACAAGTTCATTTTAATTACGCTTCTTTGCCCATAGATGTTATAATGATATGCGTTCAACATACCGACCCAATGAGACATCTATCAGGCAACTAATGTACTACAAGGATGATGAGGTCTGTAAATTTTGCATAGAGTCGTTTTTATTCAGGCATAAGAATCTTTTACGAGCCCGAAAATCTTCAGATTCGGGACTTACGGCTTGAAGTCCCTCCCCTGTATAATCTTCTTCCCTCAAATAACTTAATATTATTCTCCCACGACATTCTTGGTCCAGCAACTGAGCGTTTTCCCTCTAGTTTTCCTACAAGAAGCTTCCAAGCACTTCTTTCTTTCCCCGTGTCCTGCCCATCGCAGTCTAAGAGACTTAACTGTTCTTATTATATCTGGCTTCCTATAAAGACCATGTATTTCACTGTTTAGTAGTCTTCTCCGTTCATCTATCTGTTCATCTCTTTTTGGTCCAAAAAATGTCATCAGAACTTTGGTCTTAAATACTCGTAAGTTAATCTCCTTTCCTCTCTTAAAGTAGAAGTCCATGTTTCGCAACCATATATAGCCTAATATAACTGGGAGAATAACAGTATTAGGCCTATATATTTTTAGTTTGAGTAACTGGTAAACCCAGAAAATTGGATAAACGTGGGTAGATTTCTGGACAAAACGCTGAAAATAAGAACAACACTCATTCATGAATAAATAAATATGTCAAAAAATTGCAATACCATTAATTCTTAATTATTCTACATAACTAAGTTAATGTATAATGTAATTGTATTGTTATCTAATTATAATATTATTGTTTTCTTTTTTGTTTTAAGTACATTATTACCAAACATCAACTAATTGTAACGGACTGTCAACAGCACGTACGGCTTACTGCCCGTGCGATCCATATTTGTAAATAACATTGTATTACCTTACTTTTAGTGTAGCTAATAAAGTCCTTATGTATGTATGTAGTTTAACGCTTTTGAAAAGAGTTGGGACGACAAGAGTCCTTGTAATGCATAATAACATGCATTTCAAGAATTGAGCCTATGATTAATTTTTATGTGCATTATTGATAGTAAGAATATTCTGCCATATTTAAAATCTATTAACAACCATTAGAATGAGGACAATATCTGCGAGGCCAAGACGGACGAATGGACCAGAAAATATTGCAAAGGACGGTCCCATTGCTTGCGAATATATGTAAATCGTGCTGACGTGCTACTTTGTTAAATAGTAGATAGTTATCGGGTTTTGTAACACAATAGCCAGTGTGACAATGAATGGTGTGAAAAAGGAGTTATCTTAAAGTGAGTTAAAAGTTATATTACTTAAACACATATTCATGATATAGAGTTAATTACTTTGCATGCGTTCACAAGTGTGACAAAACGTTGCAAGCCATGAAGCTTAGAACTTTTCTTTTACTTTGCGAAAAAACGATTATTAAGTGACACGGCAATTAGAGAACTATCTTCAAATGTAATTACTCTCGGAACAGTTCGTATGAAGTGCTCTTTTCTACTTCATGAATTTTCTACTTCGTGAATTAAATGTTCTGAGAAGATATTGGATAATATGAATTAGAGAGGAAGCCTAATAAAGGTCTTCATATACTTTGAAGTACGAGTGCTGACTTATGCATAGGACTTTTCCAAAAGTTTCTTCTTCATTTCTTAATAACGTTCCAAGGCACGTCTTAGCATAGTTGGTAAAGGTAATGTGCTACAAGCAGGGAGGTTGCGGTTTCGATTTCTGATGGCCAGACTTTTTCAACTGAGCTAAATCTTTTGGCGGCACATTGCCTTGGAGTTAACTCAGCCTATAACGAAAATAAGTACCAGACTATGTTCAAGGGTAAAGGATGTGGACCCAGGGAAAATATAAAGAAAAGTAAGCTACTAATACGAATATACCTTTGTGGGTGTGTATATTATTCAATAGGTTAACATTTTAAAATTCGTATCTGATATTTCATTTGCCAACTAAAACGAATTTCAGTTTAAAAACTTTGTCAAAGATTATATAGTGAAGGCCTGTTCAGAAACATATTCTGTTGTCAACTTGTAAAATAGTAAAACTACGTCAAACATTAGGCTATACAACGGGGGCATTTTAGAAACAGGTTTAATCAGCAGCATGTAAATAATAGGCCTACTATTTTAAAAGCTGATGATGGAACATGTTTCTGAGAGGCCTACATTGTATAATTTTTTACGAAGTTTTTAAATTGAAATTTATTTAATTGAGGACATCTGAAATATCATATAGGCCTACGAATATTAAGATTTTAACATTTTACTTAATAAGCTGACCACAATGATGGTTTACCATGAATTTAAAAAATATTGATTTATAATTCAGGTAAGATTTAGCACATAACATATAATAATAATAATAATAATAATAATAATAATAATAATAATAATAATAATAATAATAATAATAATAATAATGATAGGCCTAATAATAACTTATTAGGGTAATTTATTTTACCTGGTGAAATTAACACTGTAAGGTATTTTCTTCCACTTCACCAAGGCTAAATATACAGATGACAACAGTTATGATTTATCAATAATTTAGGCCTAGGTAAATTAATAATTCATAATACACAATACCTATAGAGCTGTTAACCCTTAAATTGGCAATTTATCCTATAAGATTTGGTTTAATTTATTTAATACTTTTGATAAAACAGTAGAAAAAGAATGAGAGAAATTACTTATATTTGTGTTTAATTGCAGAATATATAGTAATAACTTAGAGTTAAATATGTTTTTGTTTTCAAAGCGGTCCGACACATTTAAATAATTGGCATGAGAAATTTATATTCCGTTAATTTAAGGGTTAAGGAATGTGCAAAATCAAGAATAAATAATAATAATAATAATAATAATAATAATAATAATAATAATAATAATAATAACAGAACTTGATTAAATGATTACTAATAACAATGATGAATCACAAGAAATATGAAATAGGATATATAAAGCAAATAAGGCATATTATGAACCACTTCGAAACCTAAAATCCAAAATTTTCTTTAGGAAAGTTAAAATAAGACTATATAAAACCTGCAATACGTCCAATATGGTATATGGAAGTTAAACCTGTACTATAACAAAGACCTCTGAGAATTTAATTAACACTTTTGAGAAAGAGATTTTGAGAAGAATAGGCCTATATGGACCAGTAAAAGAGAATGGAAGATAGAGAATGAGGTATAATAAGGAAATCTATGACCTTTTTAAGAAACCTGATGTATCAACTCTTGTGACATTTAGAAAATGCAATAGGCCGGACACGTTCAATTAATGGATAAAGAATGTAGCCTATACCTAAGGAAGTGATAACGGAAATGTACGGGAAACGTCCAGTAAGAAAACCTAAGAAACGATAATAATAATAATAATAATAATAATAATAATAATAATAATAATAATAATAATAATAATAATAATAATAATAGGCCTACTTTATTTTAGCTGGCAGAGTTAAGGCCATAAGGTCTTCTCTTCCATCCAACCAGCGAATAATATAAAGTTATACAAAAATTACATACTTATTACAATTTTAAGATAATTATTAAAATACAGACTAAACAAAATACAATGGTGATCTGATCTAATACTAGTTAATACTAACAAAAATATGGAATATAATAAAATAAAAATAATATAAAATAAAATAAGTGAAGCTTCCTAGATGATTATTTACAGAATGCTGAATATAGTTGTTATACAGTTAATATTTTCATTGTGTCGAACTTAAGACAGGCACTATCAGTAAAAGATGGTGGGCTCAGTTAAGGAAGATTGTCATCAAATCCTAAACTGTAGGAACTGGCAACAGAGAGCACTGGATAGAGGAAATTGGAGGTCGCGCATCAAGAAGGCCCAGCCCCGCTTTGGGCTTTAGCGACATTGGAAGAAAAAGAAGAATAAATGATTAACTTAATCATAAAGTAAAGTGATCCCACTACAGGCCTGGAGGCCCTTGGGGTAGTAGGAGGTTAAGGGTACCACTTTTTATAGGACAATAGGCTTCTACTAGCGTCAGTCAGGGTGCGTCAGCCCTGCGTGAAGGCCGCCTTTACTCCCTAGAACAATCGTTTGGTACTCATTTCCGTTAGGGGCTGAGTCGACCCCAGGGCCATTAGTGCCGCTTCTAAAGGCAAATAAAAAAAAAAAAAATTGATACCGTAATAAAATATTGGACCTCGCCGTATTAGAATTTGGTTATAGAATTTAAGCTATCATATAGGGGCCTATTGTATCTAAGTCCTTGTCGAGATTTATTTTTTTGCTCTCAAAAAAGAAATGTCCAGCTATTGTTGTAACGCCTAGTTCAAATAAACACACGGGATAAAAGCGCGAAAAAAAGAAGGCTTACTATGTTATCTATACTCCCTCATTTCGTATTATGAGTCAAGAGTGTCCACACCAGAGACATTAGAAATACGAAATAAGTGTTCAGAATGAGTGGGTGGTATTTACGATTGTTGAACTGCCATTCTTTTCAGCAGCTTCCCCTTATTAGTGATCGATCCTTCTCCATCATGCCTCTTAGTTGTAAAGAGAAATAGAGGAAAGGGAACGAAGCGCCGGCCTAATCCCAATGCAACACAAAAAGCTATATGAACGATCCTCCATTGTGAGTGTAATACACAAGTGCGTCTATCCCATTCCATTTACGCCAAGGAACGTGTTACGGATATGGATGGAAAATTTATATTGGTGTGACCTTGCAATCTTTATGGTACGGATCCGCCTAATTTACTTAACGGTTCTTTTTGTCTGGTACCAGGCCCATTGTCCTAAATTATGTACACTGTGATCCTCTCCCTAAGAGTAAGGGTTTGGTTACACTTATCCTCCTATATTGACGTAAAGTTTGAAAATCAGAGGGGCTGTTTATAATTTCCTTGAAATAGTATATTATTTTATATTAGTATATTATTTATGTGGGATGGCCTACATTATTGTTAGTACCCATATATAATGTTTTGTTTGTACATTTTGAAATTTAAATTGCTACATTTATTGTATCGTCAACTGTTATAATTCCGTTAGGCCTATAGTGTATAGGCCTATCTATATTTGTCAAATATTTATTTGTATTGTGTGCTGGTTGAGTGGAAGATAGGGCCTTATGGCCTTTTACTCTGCCAGAATAAATAAATTAGGATTATTATTATTATTATTATGTTTTATTATCTTTATTACCTAGATTATTTATTATTAATATCATATCGAATTCAATCCCACGGGACAAAATTTAATCACTCAGCATAAAACTAACTCACTGGCACTATTGAACTCGTAAGTTCATGGCTAGCGGATATAAGTTATCCATACATCCCTATCCTGAGCTAATGTTTTCCAATAATCTACTTCCCTCTAATCTTTGTTAATGTTATTCTCCCACCTCATTCTTGGTCTACCAACTGGCCGTTTTCCTTCTGGTTTTTCTACAAGCTTCCATGACCGTCTTTCGTTTCCCATTCGTGCCACATGTCCTGCCCATCGTAGTCTACGAGACTTAACTTAATTATAGGTGTGGTAGCTTCCCGTTGCTTTTCACACCAATGAAGGATAATGATGATAATGATAAGGATGATGATGATGGCCGGATGATTTTTGAGGACCGTTGCGTCCTAAGCTTCTTGACATTTGTCTTACAGGTGAGGAAAAACCCAAAAAAAAAAAAGGAATCGAACCCGGGCCCGCTGCGTGACAAGGCAGCACGCTACCTCGAGACCATAGCGGTGGACTAGGCCTATATATATTTTTTTCGCTCTTTAATTTGCTTACTTGTTATATTGTTATAGTAGCTATAGAGGGCAGTGAGACCAAGTTTCCGTTACCTCTTGAAATAGAGAATATATATAAACAAAATAAATGTATTTTTCTCTTCATATATATATATATATATATATAATGTTATATTGCAGATTTTCGCGGATATAAGTATGAATAAGAAAGTTTTCTTGGGTTTTCCGCGTCTTGGATTCAAGTTCGGCCCCTGGCCACTGACTCCGGCATGTGGGATCACGCGGAAAACCCAAGAAAACTTTCTTATTCATATATATATGTACATATATACTAGCTAGTATCCGGCGTGCCTTGCTACCCCTGAATAAATGGAATGTTAAAGGTTAATTAAAATGTATGGCATTCGCTGAGACGAAACGAACATAGTGGTTGCTAGTCAGTTTTTAATTTCGGATTTCAGGTAAACCTCCACTTCTAATTGTCAGATTTCGCTCATTTTTTGATAATACCTACCTTTGTTCATTTAAATACGATATACTGAGTTTCGTTGTGAAACATCGAAAATTGTTACCGCTAGAGCGAATTTTAAATTTTCACTTCAGGTGAACTCCTACACCTTATGATTTTAGAGGGCAGAATTGTGACTCTAAATTATCGGAGGACCCAATCAGACACACACAAAAAATGCCATCAAAATCTGTCCAGTCATTAAGGAGGAGTTCAGTGATAAATGCACATAGGGCCTACATAAGATTTATAGATTATATAAGAGATAAATATAGAAATAGACCTGATCATTCAAGTATAGACATTCATAACTCGTTCTAAATGAATGATGAGACGAAGAAAATAGCGTTTTCTATTATTCGTTATGTGCAGGTGTTTTGAGATTCTGTAACAAGCGTTCCCTTCAATGACATATTTTCCACTAATAATTAAAAAGCAGGTAGATGGCCGGTTACTGTATAATTTATGACTCTGGAGATAATACAAGTTGTACGATGACTAATTACAGTGTTATCATAATGGTGTTCTGTGTCCACAATCTATTAATTTTCTTCAGTTTCTTTTAACGTATACGTTTTACTGTTAGGTTTACCTCCCTAGTTCTGAAGTACAGGATTACAATTTTTAATTGTACATAACATTTATTTACGATTTTTCTCAGCTCTGAAGGTTAAATGCCATCCACCTACGGTATTAGGGCCTAATACCTTCACCGTCCAGGCTCTATGTTATCTGCAGAACATTGGGGTTTTACAGTAAGACGTGTCTCTTTTTTAATTAGAGAAATAGGAATTATAAATCAATCTTGAACAAAATTCTGTATCATAGAGTAAGCATCAAAATTATCTTTATATTTAAATTAACTGTGATTTTCGAAAACAGTAGGATCTTTTATGGGCAAGTTAAAATTACAGAGATGTAAGTCATATTTTCCTTATTTTTCATAAATTAACAAATAAGATTTAACAATACTTCTACTTAACGTATTATATAGTCAGTATATAAACGACAGATTAACTTATTACAGTTAATTAGCCTACTTTCTTTGCATTTTTTATTTGATTTTTTTTTCATGTAAAGCAGATTCGAGCTGTTATCCATTGTATAATTATATATTATTTTATTATATTTAATTTTAATTGTCTTTGGCTTTATTGTGTTATTAGATCTTATCTTTATTATTATTCAGTTAATCATTTAGTATATAGGCCTAATATAATTGTGACTTTTGTACTTGGATGTAGCATATGTTTGTCCTGCTGAGTGGAAGATAAGACCACTTGGCCTTAACTCCATTAGGCTAAATAAATAAATAATATATATATCTGCGATTCTAATTACGAAAACAAATACTGTAATAAATTCAGAAACAAATATGTTGTAATATTATAATCTTAAACATGTCACCGGGTTCCAAATTTAACATGGAGGCTTGAATTGAATTGAAATTGTACTATTCATTCTAAGGGTTTTTGGCAAATTTTACTACTGACGAAAATTACTTTGTCCCTACATCATTGTAACTTGTGTATGTTCTAATTCCACCCACTGCACTTATTTGAGCTTCGGATTCTGCGCTGGGAGGATTGTGGCGTTAATGAGGTATATTTTAAATTATTTCACACCACTTCGGCAGACCACTTCACATAGACGATGTATATAGAGAGAACTGTGGGACGAGTGTACGTGTAAAGTGTTTAGTATGAGGGATGATGAAGATAAAGGAGAAGGTGAAACCCGATGTCTACACATAACCTTCTTCTGTCGAAAAGCACCAAGGAGGCCAGAATCGCTATCAACATAGAGCCAAACACACGCCTTCTCAATATATGCAGCCTTACTGCGGAGGGATTTGCAATTTAATGCAGGAAACTGGTGCACAATCTACCGATTAATAATCGTATATTACCACCCCTCCTGATTCCGGTATTGAAAATGTTACATTTAAATTAAATCAATTTTACAATTAATTTTTTCAACCCCGCCTGGTATCGAACCGGGGCCTGCTTGTAACGAAGTAGGCATACTACCACTTGAGTGATCACAGCGGAACTCATTGTAACTTCAACCCGCCTTATTTCTTATTGCTCCTTTCAATATTCAACTTGATTTTGTTTACACTGGTCAACAGTGGTTTTGTTGCCCTTGATATAAGATTAATCTCAGATATATTTATGCACACAATTGATGAAACTATCAATGATTTTGGAAGATTTGCTCTGGTTTTTTAATCTTTATTTTCATTTTACACTACAAAAATCGGAAAATATGAAAAAAATATATTACATAGAGCCTATATTTATAATGTCAATTGTTTTTTGAAAAATTAGTATGCACTAACGTAAATAGAAAAATATCGAAAACCCATGTTATACTTCAGTGAAACGCCTTTTATAAGATTTTCTTCTATAATTTTTTAGGGGACAATCTCTTTTTAAAGACCAGCAGTAATCTGCTGTCATGTGACGGTCCCATCTACCCCGATTCTTTCCTCCAATACATTTAGATCCTAGTGAAAGCGCACTCCCTGTTCGTCGCTATAATTTCCTAAATTATCCGAAAATCTATACAGGTGACTGTGGAGAAAGTGTAACTTTATACTCATATTTGCTTCCAGAATCTTGAAGCTTATCAACATGTTTTGCACAATTTCTTTATAATTTTGTGCTTTATAGTTACCTAGGAAATTTCCTAATACCAGTACAAACCCTTCCAAGCGTCCCTTTCCGGAACAGTCATAACTTTGATAAAATTGGCATCTTTCATTGATTGCCGAATTTGAGTTCCATCAAATATTCCGCCTTTTAACTTTTACATACTAAGCTTAGGAAATTTTCTACAAATGTATTTGAAACATTTTCCTTCCTTATCCAACGCTTTGACGAATTGTTTTATCATATCCAGATGCACGTCGTGAGTACTTTAATTTTGTCAAATAACTGAGATCACGGCCGATGTGCGGAGTGAGGGGTGTGCGAGCGGGGATCACATGATGTTTGTATACGCGAAAAAATGCGCAGAAATTAAATCATGGCTGGAAACATAAATGTTATTAGTAACAGCCCGTTTTTTTTTTTTTTTTTAAGATATAAGGTACGCAAAAATCATAAAAAAAACTAGTGCACATTCAGCACTTCCATGAATATATTCGTAAACTGTGCACTTGAAAACATAGAAATTCGCTGAGATATCCAGGGCAACAATTTTTTTTGTAGAGCAGTGTTATGTGTGCATTTTCTGAAATGTAACATGGAAAAGGAAATATAATGCCACCACATTTTGCTCAAAGAGATAGAATTTATTTTTGATTTTTTCACAATTTAGAGGACGCAATTTAATTTGCCTATTCATATTTTATTTTGTTGTGTATTTTAACATGAAGCATTTACGTTTTATAGTTTGACTTATCCTTCTAATTTAAAACACAGACATTAGCACCTATGAATGCTAAAAACCTCACACACTCATTATTAGGGCAAGGCAATTAATGATTTTGCATCTTTTTCTTATGAAGGTTGAAACATTGCTTGCATATATGAAAATGTATGACATCAAAAAACGGATTAAATAAAAACAATTCATTAGGACTTTTTTTGCATTTTCTTAACTTTTTAGGAATAGGTATTTTTTGGCGATTTTTAGGTCATTTCGAGCATTTTTTACACTTTTCCAGAAGGCTGTGACATTATTTGTATTTGATATAAGATTTTGATTGTAATTCAGTATTTTTCCCTGTCAATACAATTTCTTGGAATTAAGTAGTTGTTTTGCTAACTACTACCCCTATTTTTCAAGGTATGTGCATAATGAACTTCCACACTTCTAGGAATTTTATTCAATTTCTTAGAGCTTATGCTAGCTTCTACCCTTATTCTGATTAACTGCAATTGAAAATAGCTGTAAAAGTGCACTGTGTAATTGAAATGGATTTTCTGCAATAAAAGGTACTGTAATATGTATTTTTAACTACTTTTCTTTTAATATTTTGAGGTTAAGTTAAATTTTGTGTAATTCAGTAATCAAGTGAGTACACAATCTAATAAATAGTATTTTTATTGGTAATTCTTAACTTTTTATTCGTCATTTTTTATTTTTTCGGTCATTTTTTTGCATTTTTAGGTCATAAATGCATTTTTTATTTTACATTTTTTACCAATTTATAGGTCATTAAATGCCTTGCCCTACTCATTATATTAAATAACTCTAGGAACCTGGTGCGGATATCAATATCAATAAAACTAAATATGTGGTCGCACGAAGTAGTAGTATTTTCTTTTGCTCTTATCCAGAGCATAGGGTCTCAAGATGCAGATCCAGCGTACCATATTCCGAACCAAAACCTTCAACTCTCCCCATGCCTTTCCTTCACTTCAAAATGTTTTCCTCCGCACTCCTTCTCCACGACACTCCTGATCTTCCTCTTTTTCTCTGGCCAAGAGGGTTCCAAAACAGAGCTTCTCTCTCAACAGCATTCTGATTCTTCGTAAAAATATGGCCAATCCATCTCCATTTCTACATTTTTATTTGGATATCAACGGATTCTTCGTTTTTTTTCATAGATTTATTTGCATGAAATATGCGAAATATTTTCCTCAGACGCCTGTTTAAGAATATGGTAACACGTAGGATACATTATATAATGGGAATGGATACTTAACAAAATTTGAAGGAAATTCTGCAGAAATGATAGAATTCAAATATCTAGGAACACATTTATTTAAAAAGGAGTAAGGTTCAAAAATAAATGTAGATTCAACTTGGAAACTCTTGCTGTTAGGCATTGTAAGACTATTGTCATCCAACCTCTATAAAAATTTAAATTAAAGATATATAAAACATTTATTCCTCCCTTTATATTAGGCTCTATATTATATTAACACCAAAATACGAACTCTTACTTTAAGGGAGGAGACAAGGTTACGAGTATTAGAGAATGGAATTCTTACGAACACTTTTTAATCAAAGAGAGAGACAAACGGACAGGTGACTGGAGAAGACTACATAACAGTGAGCTATCTGATTTTTATGGGAAACAAGAGATGTAATAAAAACAGTTAAGTCTCGTAAACTGCGATGGGCAAGACAAGTGCCTATATATATGGTATGATAGAGGAGCAAACAAACTTCATGTAGGCTAGTTTGAAGAGTGTACATTATATGTGGAATAATTGGAAAACATTAGCTCAGGATATGCGGATATATGGAGAGCTTATATTCGCGCACCAATGAACCTTGGGGTTGATAGTTCCAGTGAGTTGGTTGAAATATGAATTTAAAACTAACCATAAACAAATTTAATTACGATTTTTCACTGCTCAGAACGCGCATTCTCATTTGCGTATTTGTATCTAATTTTGTCGTGTATGTTAAACACACTACATTTGGTACATGCTAATGCACTGGCGGTCGACCGGCTAGACCCTCAGACTGTTTCTGTAACGTGGTAATTATTATTAACACCTATTGTTTTCTACACACAAATTACCATAAGTAATGCCACGAGTGATTTCCAATTTATCTAGATAATTTGGAGATCAAGACTGGCATTTGTTAGGACTATTTAACGAATAAAATTAAGCTGTTTACTCTCAAATCATTATTTAAATATAGTTATTTTAAAATATTTATATATTTAATATAAACGGCGATGTTTGAAAACAAATGAGAAACGTTTGTTATGTTTCACTTGTTCGTCACTGCAACCAGATGATATTATTTATTGCCAAAGGATCGCAATGTTGTAAGAATGCATCCTAGTGGAGAAAAAATGGAACACGTCAAACTGTATATTAATTAATTTCTGATGTCCTATGATGTAAATATGCCAATTATATTTTTCTGGAACGTTATAACCTGGGAAATAATACGTTTAAGAAAGTGCAAACAGTGATATTTTTGGTGGTATAATCAATTGCTACAAATGTTTTTATATTAAATCCCGCAAGCACTATGTGTTTACATTCGTGCACTACATATACAATCTGGTAGCCGTTTTTCTTAGAGAGTCAGTCACTGCAGAATAATGCTCTGGTCTATTCAGAACGTTAAAAAGGAGGAGCTTTCTTTAATATGATAAACTTATTTGATAAATTCCAGGATAAACACGACTGTGATTGGTTGTAAATCAAAATTCGTTGAAACTCGATTGGTCATTGACTCCCATTTGGGGCACGAGTTAAATAGTCTGATTAAACTAAATAATTTCCATTCTTTCCTGCATCGTGAATTAGGCTAAACATTTTTATCAATAGAGCTACTTCTGAAAGAACATAACATGGATATAAAAACCTACATTCCTCAATGGCGTAGCCCACATATATACATATGCAATTATGTATATATTCCATATATCCCTTTATGGAGACATCGGAAGTTACTTGATCAAGGTTAATTTAGTTGCACTTTTTTCTCTACAGATATCGGTGAGTGTATCTAGTCAGCACATCATATCAATGAAACATTTAGTATGTAATCAAGATAGCCTATTACTTGAATGGGAAAGGCCAGTTAAATTTTGCTCAGAGGCATTAGGCCTAATTTAGGTGCGAGGTTTCGATAGAATAGGCAGTACAATAAAATTAATAAGTCAATGTTATTAATAATATTGAATTTGAAAAAAAAATATATTTCAAGAAATTGATATTTCGACATACGAAGAGCAGTGATGGTTAAAGGGAGAGACTATTATTAAAATTAACTTTATTGTCCATTTGCAGTGATATGTTTGTATTCCATACAAATTAGCGTCAGCGTTACTGACTACTGTTCATGAAGTCCCGGATTCGATTCCCGGTCAGATCATAGGATTAAAGGTAATTATTCCTGTGGTTGCCCGTCGTCTGGAATTTAGTTTAAGTTTAGGTTAAGAACTCTTCTGGCGCTTCATTATCATTTAACACCCATCATATTATAGGGGTAACGTAACTCCGCCTTCCAAATTATTAATTTTTAAAAAGTAGTATTAGTGAGTTGTTTCTGTTAATAATTTTATTTTCAATTTGTTTCTGAAAGATTGTAAAGTTTGGTAGTCTCTGACATAGGGTGAAAGGGAATTCCATGTTCTAGCAAGAGAAATTGTAAAAAATTTCGAATAATAGGTAGTGTGATGAGGAAGGATATAAAGGACACTGTGCTCAAGGGATCGGTATCTAATTTATGTGTAAATGTATTTAAAAAAAAACTAATATCCAACTGCCCAAATATCTTATGGTAGGAGTTCCAGAGCAGTGGATCAGCCCTACAACATAGAGATTAGCTTAGTAGGAGGTTATGTGATAATAACAAAGGGTATGTTGTTAACTAATTATAGAGAAGACATCAGTGACTCTGGTATAACAAAGTCCAAACTTCAAATCTGTGAATAACGCTTATGAATGTTGCTTAACTATAAAACCACAACTTATTTAGTGATGTCACATTTTGCTGTTTTAACACTATCATTACAATGTAATGACTTGAAGACGTGCATATAAAGCTTTGTGAGAAACAACTTCGTATTTATTACTTGTGCCATTTGCATGTTGTCAAAATTCACACACACTTAGCCTATGTATTCACGTCATTTTATTTAGTGTTGCTTCATTGCCTTATTACCTTTTTTATATACAAATTATTTTTTTGAGTGGTCATACCATATAACTTAAAACTTATGGGACTATATATATATATATATATATATATATATATATATATATGTTATATTGCAGATTTTCGCGGATATAAGTATGAATAAGGAAGTTTTCTTGGGTTTTCCGCGTCTTGGATTCAAGTTCGGCCCCTGATCACTGACTCCGACGTTTCGGCATGATCCCACATGCCATTATCAAGGAATGATAAGTTCGAGTCACAGGTTTAGGTCTTATATAATTAAACAAATAGAGTTTTCGCTGTGGTCCGTTTCCGAAGACGTACACCCATCCAAGGTTTAGTTCTTATGTAGTTAAACACCTTCAGTTTTCCGTGTGGTCCGTTTCCGAAGCCTAACTTTAGCATATTTTAATTTATTAGAATGCTACAGGCCTACAAGGGCCGGATAGAAAGTGATGGAGGGCCGTAGTTTGGATGGCCCTGCTGCGTAACTTGTAGCGCACTAACGTGCAAGTTAGATGTTCTGGGTTCAAATCCCGGTTCAGGCATTTACTTTTCTTTTTTATGCCATATACATTTTTTTTAATGTCGCTCTTATTCATAGACACTTTAAGATATAAGGACATATCACGTATTGGATATTTAGAATTCTTTGTGTTTCTGTTGTGTCGCATGTATTTTCTGAAGAAATTAACTACATAGTAATTTGAAATTATTAAGAGATTCCGGGCTATGTGACTGGTGTTTTTTTTTCAGACGTTTCACCCTCAACTGCGGAGGTCATTATTTTATTTATATTTATTTTATTTAGAGCCCCACCACCACCCCCGGGTTACCTCGGGCATAATGCCCTTATCCCCGGGTCTGCTATGCCCCTATCTATATCTTATCTTTATTGGAATATATAATAAATATGAGATCATCTTCGGTGGCGAGTACTTCTGGGTTGTGTTCTCTGGTCGGAGGCTCGACTCTGAATGACCAGGGAACACTAGTTAGTACTTACAACGCTCGCCACTGAAGATACTCTTTGCAATTCAGAGAGAAACGTCTGGAAGAAACACCAGTTAAGGACCACGGCCACATAGATCGGAATATCTTCATATTATGATTACCGGCCGTGAAAGCCTGCATTCAACCATTAACTAATTTCATTGACTACTTAACTCATGCCCCAAATGGGAGGCAATGACCAAATACCATTCCAATGATTTTTGATTTACAACCAATCACAGTCGTGTTTCGCCTAAAATTTACCAACTAAAGTTTATCATAATAAAGAAAGCACCTCCTTTTTAACATTCTGAATAGGTCATTGCATTATTTTGCAGTGACTGACTCTGTAAGAAATACGGCTACCAGATTGTATATGTAGTGCATAAATGTCAACACGTAGCGCATACGAGAGATAATATAAAACATTTGTAACAAGTGATTATACCACAAAAAAAAAACACTGTTTGCATTTTCTTAAACGAATTATGTTCCAGCAAATGACGCAGAAAAATATAATTGTCATATTTACATCATAGGACATCAGAAATTAATTAATACCTACAACGTTGATTATAAATTTGTCCACTAGGGTGCATTCTTACAACATTGCGATCTTTTAGCAATAAATAATATTATGATCTGGTTGCAGTGATCGAACAAAAGAAGCAAATAAAGAGTACCAATCGTTTCTCATTTGTTTTCAAACATCGCCGTTTACATTAAATATATAAATATTTTAAAATAACTATAGTTAAATAATGATTTGTGAGTATACAGCTTAATTTTATTCGTTAAATAGTCCTAACAAATACCACTCTTGATTTCAAAATTCTCTAGATAAACTGGAAATCACTCGTGGCGTTACTTATGATAATACGTATATATAATAAAATACGTATATATAATAAAAGTATTATGACAGATTCTGGCTATGAAAGTGAATTCAGCCTTGACGATAGAGAAAAGCTAAGAAATATCCTCAGGTAGTTGGTTCTAGGACCTCCCGAAAACGAGTCTAGTATTATGTCACATGAACCAAAAGTTGGTTATTTTGATTGTGTAAAATATAGATAATGATTATAATTGCTTTTTGCAATGGAGTATAAAAATAAATAAATCTTCTACAACTATGAAACGTTCTAAAGTGTACGCAGATATATTTCTAATTACAACAAACGACTGCTTAGCGTTTAAGAAGAAAGTTAAAGGTGCAGAAAATGTAATTGAAATGTTGAACGATGATGAACACAACAGGAGTGGCAGTGGTTTTTGTTTATTAAACTTGTATGTAGGGTGTGTAAGAAATCAGGAGTTAGGGGCCCGCCTGAGTCCGGGCGCCCTGCCGATTCCTCCCGGCTACCGAGCGCTCACCGCCCGCCAAGTTTATCTGTGCCCCGCCCCGCTCTAAACATGAAGTCACCACCCCACTCGGCCAAATTATTATAATGACCTGCTTAAACAAGCTTTTATTATATTACCCAATCTCTCTAACATTGAAATTTAGTAATAAATAAGTTCATAATGGTATGGAGTTTTTTAATGTACTTTATAATTTTCATACCGGCAAGTAAGTCGTAAAGCAAACCAAGTACAATCATTACTCAATAAATTACTAATCAATATATCTTTACCAGTCACTTTATTCAATTTGTTAATCATAGACCCTAGTTTAAATCACATTATAATGTAGTATTTTATTTCATAATCATCATATTAGAGTATCATAGGTCTTACAATTCCTTCTTACAACAATCGGCCTATATGTCATTCTGATATATCATCAGTTTTTTAAAAATAATTTATAACTCTAATAAATTATAACATCTATACTTCAAAAATTCGTTTTAAAGCACTGTTGAGGTTATGTAATAAAACATTAAAATATGGAATTACTACGTGATAAATCAGTCCAGTTGAAATGCAGAAGATGAAACATTGCTTTGAAAGGCCTTCATATTTGAACTACTTGACGAAGTTTTATAACAGAACTTTGTTTTAGTTGAGGACGAATGATTTATCAGGTACTAATTTTATATTTTAATACTTTATAACATCTAAGTAAAAAAGTGTTACAGCTATAAAGTAAAAAATATTATTATTAAAAATGCTTTCTTGTTATAGAAGCCGTAAAATGGTACTGCGGACGCTTCCCTGCCTCTTATGAATCGAGAATTGTAGGCCGATATAAGGAAAGGTACTCTTCTTAAATCCTCTTCCGCCAAATTTAACCATGTTGTCTTGGGTCTACCGATTCTTCGCTTACTTTCCAGTTGGAGCTAGGAAAATTCGGTCACGGTTTATTTCCAATCTTTATGTGGTCGGTAAATGGATCCCCAGTCTAGATAAATTGGGTCCTGTATCCAGATATCATTTTGTAATTTTGTTAACTGTGTTGTTTATTATTTTTTTACGGTGCTATTAATTTGTTACGAAGAGAAATGAGTTAATATTTGAAGAAAAAATCAACCGAACACCATATTAAGCAATTACACAGATCCACAAAACAAAATAATTTTTTGTTGCCCTGGATATCTCAGCGAATTTCTATATTTTCAAGTGCACAGTTTACGAATATATTGATGAAAGTGCTGAATGTGCTCTAGTTTTTTATGATTTTTGCGTATCTTATATCTTAAACAGTAAACGGCGTTTTACTAATAAAATTTACATTTCCAGTCATGATTTGATTTCTGCGCATTTTTTTGGCGTAGGCCTATACAAACATCACGTGATCCCCACTCTCACACTCCTCACTCCGCACATCGGCCATGATCAAAGTTATTTGACAAAATTGAAGTAGGCCTACTCACGACGTGCATCTGTATATGATAAAACAATTCGTGAAAGCGTTGGATAAGGAAGGAGAATGTTTCAAATGCATTTGTAGAAAATGTCCTAAGCTCAGTTTGTAAAAGTTAAAAGGCGGAATATTTGATGATCCTCAAATTCGGCAATTGATGAAAGATGCAAATTTTATCAAAGTTATGACTGTTCCGGAAAGTGAAGCTTGGAAGGGTTTTGTATTGGTAGTAGAAAATTCCATAGGTAACTATAAATCACCAAATTATAAAGAAATTGTGCAAAACATGTTGATAAGCTTCAAGATTCTGGGAGCAAATATGAGTATAAAGTTACACTTTCTCCACAGTCACCTGGATAGATTTCCAGATAATTTAGGAAATTATAGCGACGAACAGGGAGTACACTTTCACTAGGATCTAAAAGTAATGGAGGAAAGGATCAGGGTAGATGGGACCGTCACATGATGGCAGATTACTGCTGGTCTTTGAAAAGAGATTGTCCCCTAAAAAATTATAAAAGAAAATCTTATAGCCTATAAGGCGTTTCACTGAAGTATAATATGGGTTTTCGATATTTTTCTTTCTATTTACGTCAGTGCATAATAATTTTTCAAAAAACAATTGACATTATAAATATATTTGTTATAATTTTTCATATTTTCTGATTTTTGTAGCATAAAATTAAAATAAAGATTTAAAAAAAAACAGAGCAAATCTTCCAAAATCATTGATTGTTTCATGAATTGTGAGGATAAATATATCCGAAATTAATCTTACATCTAGGGCAACAAAACCACTGTTGAACAGTGTTATTAATAAATAAACAATCAGCTAGGCCTACTTTATACAAAGTAAAATATTACCTGTTGACAATGAGATAAATTATTAACCTTCGAATTTGTAAAATCGTGAAGTTCTAAAAGTTTACCATCAGGGTAAAATAGTTTTAGGTTTAATTTTTTAACATCATACATTTTTAGGGAGATGATCCAGCCAACTTTCACGTGGTGTTCCCTGGGTAATTGCTAATAGGCTGGCACCCAATTTACCAGTCATTATCCTTTTTCGACCCGCGACTCAAGTTACCGAATTTTGTAGGATTGGAACTCAGTTTATCGACGCCGATCCAGTTTGAATTATTCAATATTACCCTGGGTAATCCAATAACTTTCCATTCTGTCATTATACCCGAAATATTTAATCTTCCTGCTTTCGTAGCAGTTAGCGTAGGGCCTATCATTTCAATGTCCTTATCTTATTTTGTAATTCGCTATTAATTCTGATTCTCCTGGATATTTTATTTAACGACGCTATTTGGTTAGCTATATATTTTTAAAGTCTTCTTGGTGGAGATTATGACTCTGATTTCGTTAATTATAGCACTATGTTAAATTAAATCCATACGCCAAACATTAGATTTAAAAACTGTCGACGCGTTTCGAAAGCTATTTTCAAGCAGTCTTGAAAATGACAGCATTGCTGTCTAAACGCGCCGAGGTTTTTAAATCTAACGTTTGTGTAGGCCTGTGGTTTCAATTTAATTTAGTGCTATATTAACGAAATCAGAGAAGCTGTTTAGTATTGCATTGAAAATGTAAAATTCTGAGCATAGCTTCCTTCGGAAGAGTAGTAACGCTGTGTGTCCCGTATCGTAGATTTACGACACTTAAAAGAATCAGAAGCCCGAGGTATGAGGCCTCTGTGCAAAATTTGTAGACCCTTTCACGCCCAGATTTGAATTACGACGCTAATGACCTGAGCTATTAAAGAGTGTCATTTAATTAAATAGGCTACTAACTTGACGTGAGTGCTTGACAGATTTTACTCTCAACCTACTTATTTGAGGGTTGAGGTTCTTTTATATGGCGAAAATTTACAGAAAAATATCTAGCTAGACCTACGACTTTATTTCTCTTTCACTGAACCTATAATATTATTGATCATTTTTACTCATTGAAAATTTCGATTCCGTCCTGGATTGGACTTGCCAATATCCAGAGGCAAGTTTAGGCTAATAGCCATTAGACCACTGGACCACTACATTCTAACACTAGGATTACAGTTTTTGTTTAATGCTTCAAGCCTTGTGTACATTTTCTTACGATCAATGTTTTCTAAAAAAAATTTCCATTGCAAAAACAAAAGTAAGATCACTGCTAGAGGAACCAAGAATTAACCAAAATGAATAGTAATATCCTATGGTCTAAGAAATTAATCAAAATTTATAAATTTTAACTTACTTATTGATAAGTTATATATATATATATATATATATATATATATATATATATATAAAATAGTCATGTAATATGCAAATGAGTAAATGTTTACCTGAAGCAAACATAGTTCCGTATTTTACACTTGATCTCGTAATCGACAACTACTATTCCCCACACAAACTAGAAATTGAATTGAATGATTCCAATATACCCTTATATTTAAATTTAATAATAAAAAATAATTACAATTATTGTAAAAAATATATAATATTTAAATGTAAGCCTATGGAAAATATTTTAGTCTACTGTAGCAGGCCTATAACCATTCCTTGTTAGAACTTATATCTCTTTTTGCATACTCGTTTAATATATATATATATATATATATATATATATATATATATATATATTTAAACGAACTCTTACATGAATCAACATAATAATTATGATACTGTAAACTGCCTATCAGGCATAACTTAGTACGGTATTCTAAACACAAGAAATGAAGAATCGAATGAATATAACCAACAAATGTTATTATGGGCTTTTAAAAAATATGAAAAGTCAAGTCTTGTCAGGATCTGTAAAAATATTACTATATAAGACTATTATAAGACCCGTTTTTATTACGATGATAATAGGGTCTATCCTTTTTTTATTCGTGGCTAGAACTCAACTCAGGTCTCTTCCTAGAATGATAAAAGATGAATAAGAAATTCATAAGTAGGCCTAATAGTATAGCGTTACTAAAGATATTTTACTATTACTTAGGAAATTAGGGGGGACTAGTTAAATAGCATAGATTGAATAATTATTCATTTTGGGAGGAAGCCTAGAAAGGAGGGCATATGGATGTGAAACATGGATAATGGGGAAAAACAATGAATGCACTCTACAATGTTTTGAAAGAAAAATATTGAGGAGGGAATATGGCCCTATAGGCCTATGTGAGAATGGCGTCTGGCGAAAGCGCTATAATCAGGAGTTGTAGAGCCTATTCATTGTTCAAAGATGTGGAGATTTGTAAATTCATTAAATTAACCACACTACGATGGGCAGGGCATGCAAGAAGAAAGGTAGAGACAGAGATATGTAAAATGATATGGTCCATTCAACCAGAGGGTAGGAGAAAAAGAGGAAGATCGAGACTACGACGGTTGGAGATGCTAGAGAGTTGGGATTGAGGAATTGGTAGAGAGAGACACAGGACCGAGCTAATTGGAGGAGGCTCCTTGAGGAGACCAGGATTCAGGAATGAGTTGTTGAGCCAGTGATGATGATAATATTTTGTTTTATAGGAAATGTGCACTCAGGTTGAGCATTAGTGGACACACACACCCAGACACAAGGTGGAGATTTAAAATTCCCTACCCCGCCAGGAATCGATCCTGGGTCGCCGGAGTGGAAGGTAGGGACTCTACCAACTACGCCACGGCAACGGACGATGATGATAATATTCTAGACACGATTTGATCCTATGTATTAAAGCGTCTATAAATAAGCATGCAGCAAAAACCTCTGTTTGGCCTATATAGGCCTACTTTTTTTTGTAATTGTATGAACCGTGACGATGAAGACGAACATATGACCACCATACACCTTCTTCCAAGTGGACAGAAGAAGTGTATAGCAATCACGCACCTTTAATTGAAGGCTACTGAAACCTACATAGATTTTACTGAAAATATTGAGATTTTTAAACACAGTTTCGTCTTTTATATAATCTATCCAATATTTTTATTATTTCCTGAGAGAATGGTAACAATAAGAAGCTATAATTTTAACTTCTGTGTTTTCTTTAACATTTTATAATCGTGATGACAATAGAAACGTATTCATTCTTTTAAAAGCTAGTAGAATATAAAAATGCCAGTTCTGTGTTATGTATTATTTGGAAGCTTCAACTCTATAATTTATGACATGAATTTGTCTTTGTAAAAAGAAACTTTTGTGATCAGGTTCCACGTGGGCAGTGATGTCAGAGGTGACGATTTAAATGCCTTTTTTTTCACTAAAATTATTTTAATTTTTGTGTAATCATGAGACCCTTCAACATCCTATAGGCCTAGTGCGCGAGAATTAAGTAAGTTATGTAATTGAAAATGTATACATTTATTTACTTATTTATTTATTTTACCTGATGGAGTTAAGAACGTAAGGCCTTCTCTTCCACTTCACCAGGGTTAAATTATACATATAATAATAATTATGAATTGTCTACAAGTTGATTAATAATACATAATAGTTATAGGGTACACAGCGTAGAGTTGACAAGGAAAAGAAAGAAGAAGAAGAAGAAGAAGAAGAATCTAAAATTTGTTTAAGTAATTGGTTTGGTAAAGAAATTCTAAAACATAAAGGAATAATTAAAGTATAGGCCTACATGGAACATAGTTATATATGCCTATTATATTGTCTAAGGGAATATGTAATGAGTTTTTTTTTAACTGTAGCTGCTGAAGAATAATGTTTTTGACTCTGATGCACTATGATTTACAACAAAATATTGGCATAATGTTTGTATCAAATCTTGTAGTGAGAGATAATTTCGGACATTGAAACCAAGTGACAGCCAGTAAGATTTAGAAATGTCAAATCACATACTTAAATCTCACGCAATATATGTATTGTGACGCTTCAATAACTTGGGTTATTATATCACTACCTAGTACTTATCTTGGCGAAGTAGGCAATGTCTGTTGTTGTGTATATTGATATGTTATGAAAATCATTAAACAAAATCACAAATTATATCTCAGTCTCTTTTGATAGCCCCGGAATTTGAACCAGAGTCCGTCCGAATTCCAGTATTATCCTTTTGTATGTAATTAAAAAAAAATATATATATATATATATATATATATATATATATATATATGCTATATAGGCTATATTAAAAGATTTCATACAGGCGGGTGATAAATCAAGCTATGCTAAACATCTCATTAACACGGGTCATCGAATGAACACAATTGAAAACACCCTCACGATAATCCACCGAGAAAACATTCCAGCGAGGATAAATATATTTGAAGACCTTGAAATTATAAAGGAAATAAACAACACCTCACTTCTCAATGAGAATGCACCCCAGTCAAACCCATTATACGAGATCGTCAGAAACAAAGTCAGTTGCTGCTACTAACAGTTGAAGTATACATCACTGTACACAACAACAAGTAACGGAAACTCAACCTGCAGAAGATGGAAGGTAACTTCCGAAAGCGCTCCAGTTAATTTTAATATACAATATATTAACAAAGTTGAGGACGACGGCACCTACCAACAGGTACAATTTAATTTTTAACTTTCATCATATATTAAAATAAGTAGACTATCTGACGTCCTATATATCAGTCGTTCTCTATTAAAATTTAATTTCTGTATTAAAAAATCGTCAATTAGTTATAACCATGTAGCCCTAATGACATGCCGAAGATGGAACATGTTCTGAAAGGCCTACATGGTTTTAACTAAGTGACGAAGTTTTTTTAAAAACAGAAATCCAATTTAATTGAGGAAGACTGATAGCCTATACCAGGTAGGCCTATTTACTTTAATATTTTTTTAAAAACTTACTACATAATTTCAGTTGTGATTTACAATGAATTTTAGGAGTTGTTTGTGCCAACTCCCTGGGATGTAAAATAGAGCTACAGCAATTAGATAGGTCTAATTTGTTGGGAAGACGTTACGAAAAAAAATAATTACGAGTTCGGGGGCCCACAAACCAGACTAAGATTTTAACTAACAAGGAAACTGCCAACCATTAGGTCTACATATCGAAACCTATCTGTAAATTTCTTCCAGAGAAGTGTTGTGATATACAAAGGCCTTTTCCAAAAAATAAAAAACTGCAGTCTTCAACTGCAAGGCACTAAAATCCAGAGTCAGATCTCTCATTGAAAGTATAGGGATGTAATAAACACCTGAATTGGTAGATTGGTTAACCCTCACTACCTGCCGTCCGCGCCACGTCCCGCCTCACTCCCACTCCGCTCTTACTCATGTAGGGAATCCATCTGTTCCGTACTGTGGGTTGACAGTGTTGGATTCTGGCTTCAGTTTCTATGTCTTGTTGCTAAAAACGCAGCTACTCTTTTTTTTTTTTTTCTTTTGACACGGTCTTGGTACATCACAACGCTTCTCTGGAAGACATTTGAAGGAAGGTTTCGACATGCGATGGATGACAGTTCTCTTGTAAGATTGACTGAATACGTTTAAATTAAAACCAGCAAGTTGCATCTAAAGTAGGCTATAGTCATACGATTGGTTACTCGATTTACATCACAATCATAGATAGTACTCTCACGTCAATCGGCAGCGGAACATAGGCTACTAGACGTTTTAAAACATGTCTATCGAAAGAAATATTCCAGACTTCCATTAAAAGAAAATGTTAACATTCTGAAGTTTGTCCGTCACCATGGCGTAATTCGTAGTGTCCATACTCTACCTTCGACTCCGGCGACATACTTCTGTTCTCGGAGAGATACTCGTAGGAGATTTTAAATATTCGTCATTCGTCTGGATGTGTATCATTTCGCTGTGTTCGCGTGTGAGAATGATGTAAAAATAAACAGCATAAAACAAAAGCAAATAAACAGTATGGACTAAGGTAAAGATTAAGTGATCACACTAGAGGACTTAGGAGGCCCCTGGAAGGTTTTATGTCAGCCGCGTTGTCATCCCTGCGTAACGGCCGCCTTTATCCCCAGAATAAGCATTTGGTACTCATTTCAGTTAGAGGTTGAATCGATCCCAGGTCCACGATGTCGCCAGAAGTTTTGGGTCAGTTTAAAAATCCTGATCTCATCTAGACTCGAACGTTCGACTTTCCGGCTTGTAGCGTATTGCCTTAACCAAACGCTACGGCGTACTCCAGTTTAAACAAAGGGGGGGGGGAAACTAGAAGTAAAATATGTCTGAACTACTGCTTAAGTAGTTTAGACAAATCGGCATGTTTTATTATGTATTGTATTTCTGTACTGTAAGTGTTTAAGAAGTAGTATACCGACCCATTGCTCTTTATATGATTCATATAGGCCTATTCTGTATTCTATTTTTAGTTTTTTTTTTCAATAGATTGAGATTAAAATTACTGCTCCATTTATATTGAAAACGAATATGTCTTTGCTGATTTTAAATCAGGCTATTTTAAAACTTAGTAATACGCCGTAGCGTAGTGGTTAAGGCACTGAGCTACAAGCCGAGGGTCGAGGGTTCAAGTCCCGTTGGGGTCAGGATTTTTAAACTGGCCCAAACCCTCTGGCGGCACCATGGCCCTGGGGTCGACTCAGCCTCTAACTGAAATGAGTACCAGACGCTTGTTCGGGGGGTAAGGCGACCGTCACGCAGGGCTGACAACCGGCTGACATCAAGTGCCGATTGTCTAGAAAAAAGTAGGAACCTTAACGTCCTACTACCCCAAGGGCCTCCGGGCTTGTTGTGGGATCACTTTACTCAGTTCCCGCGCCGTAGCCGAGCGGTTAAGGTAGGAAGCCTTGACGCAGAGCTACGGGACTTGCGCTGGTTCGAGTCTCCATGGGGGAAGAAATTTTCGCATGGTATTTCGGCCAGTATGGGACCGGTGCCCACCCAGCATCGTGAGGCAATTGGGTAGCTACCAATAAGTAGCGGCTCCAGGTTGAGGAACCAGCTATAACGGCTGGGGGACTCGACATGCTAACCACATGTTACCCCTACACTGGCTGTTGATCATCTACCTCTGTGATTGACACATGGGATGTGAGGCCAGCAGCCGGCTGGTAAAAAAGGCAACCGCTGAAAAGTGGAAAGACCCTCAATCGGAGTAATACCTTATATTTCAATTATATAATTTATAACAAGCTACCACTGTTCTTTAGAAACACTCCAAAACTCCATGGCGCGACAGGCCTAGAAGTCCTTGGCCTACCAGCCGACTGCGGCCTCACATCTATAGACATATGAATTAATAACAAAGACGATCATCCTGTTCAGAGTAGAGATGATATTTGGTGAGCATTTCGGGTCCGCCAGCCGTTATATCTGGTTTTCTCAACCTGGAGCCACTACTTATTGTAGCTACCCAAATTCCTCACGATGCTGGGTGGGTACCAATCTCATGCTGGCCAAAATGTCATGAGAAAATTTCTTCTCCTATGAGAACTCGAAACAGAGCAAGTCCCGTAGCTCTGCGTCAAGGCATCTTGCCTTAACCACTCGGCTATGACGCGGGTTTCTTTGGAAAATACTCTCATCTCTCATGAGAAAATTCTAGCCTAATTGCTATTATATGGCCAAGTGAGTGGCGTGATTTTTCATGATGCGAGATTTTGACAAGACACAAAGTAAATACTCACTTGGGAGGGATGAAAGTTGAGAGTTATACTGTAAGATAGTTCAATATTCTTTAACTTGTATAGTCTGCTCAGTTAATTAGTTCACAAGAGGCATCAAAGGTAACTGTTTTCCTCTGGTTTAAAAAATAGATAGCTATTTACTGCCATGCAGAGCCGGAGAGTTTCTGTTAGAGGTTTCTAAGATGCCGTTCCAGTCATCAAAAACTGAAAACAGTTCTCTGCCAATAACGTCTTCGCATTTTTAAATGACCGTTTCCATGTCTACTCCACGTGGACATAGGCCTGATATCTTAATAGCGTTGCAACGTTTGTATTTTTCCGTACTTTAGTTGGTAAAAAAATTATGATCTTAGTGAATAAAAGTGACAACGCTGCTTGGTATGCTAAATACTTATGCGTACAAAATAGACTAATGTGGAAATATCAATTAACAGAACTAAAATTATGGCATTTCATGGGAAGGACCACATACAAAGTAAAATCTGTCTTCAGAATATAATTTTAGAGAGATCTAATCAATTTAAATATTTTGGATATCATTTCTCTATCTGAGATGAAATTAAACAGTACCAACTAAATTGGAAACGCCATCTAGAAAGAATGAGTTCAAATCGGATCCCCAAAGCTGTTTATAATTATATACCAAGAGGACAAAGATCTCTGGTCCGTCCTATGAAACGCTGGAGGGAAAATTTTCTATAGGATCGTAACAGGCCTTGGCCTAATACTTGAAAGGAAGAAGAAGAAGACAAAATAGACCTAGCTAACGATAAAACAAAGATCCTGTAAACTAAATGACTGCGCTGACTATATAAATAAGTTTATCTGCTAAGAATAGGATTGTATTAGTACAGGTCCGAATTATCTGAGCTATAGCCTATAATTTGTGTCTTTTTTAAATAATGGAAGAAGCGCAACTCCTGTGACCACAGTGGAGATCAGAAGGCAAAAGTAGTCAACCGCAGAGTCACGAGCCTAGCAGGAAGGGATGAGAAACCTCTGCTATTGTACTCAAAGACAGCGACATTGCTATTATCTTACCCCATGTGACGTGAAAACAAGCGCCTTCTACTATAGTAGGACAAAAATTACTTTCCACGTTAAGCAGCTGACTCATTCGTTCTTCTGTGCCATGATATTAGACTCTAGAGGAAACGGGAGGTAAGTCAGTAATTGGGATAAAATGAGATATCAAACACATAGCTTACGTAAATCTGCTAACAATATCCCTCTACAAGACCTCTTTGTATTGTACTTCTTTTACAGTAGCCAGTGCTCCTATACCACATCACCATCAGTAGCACAACTACCCTGGGCGGGTCAAGGCTTCCTTCAGAATTATTCTGCAGGGTTCTCTGTGTTTGACAACCATTCACCAATTCTTGAGTTTTAAATATTTAACATCCTGTAATAGGCTTACTCATCCATTCACCTTAAATTCGGTGTTCCATCTGACATATCATCTATAATTCTTCTAATTAGGCCTACTACCTTTGGGCATCCTCTGCATATTTCCTGCACATATTGGTTGTTTATTTTAATAACTGTAATGATAGGCCTACCTGATTACTCATATAGCTTAATTCCCTCTTAATTTCATTCGCCTCTCCAGTTTCCTTTATAGGTCCATATATCCTTCTAAGTGTCGGAATTTCCTATAGGCCTATTGCCTAATGAAATTAGGCTATAGGCCTATATGGCGGTATAGATATAGTAGGCCCAACTAGAAGGCCTTTTCGCTTTTCAGCTGGCAGCCAATCTCACATCCACACATGCCAATTACAGATGTGGGAAATCATCCAACAAATATAAGAATGACGTCAATATATCAGGTCCCAATCCGTTTAGCTGATTTCTCAACTGAAGCTGATTTTTATCGTAAAGAGTATAAACAAATTAATCCAATTACAGGCTTTAGGAGGCACTGATGGTAGAAGGAAGTTAATGCTCCCACCTATAGGCCTATAGACAATCGCACAAAGTGTCAGCCTTGCGAAACGACCACCTTCACCCCTAGAACATAGTCTGGTACTCGGACTGAGTCGACTACAGGGTAGCTATTTATTTAACTACTCAAACTTCTCAGGATAGCTCGGCAACGGTCTTACTGTACACACTGACTGAAATTGTATGATGATTTTTTTTCCCCACGTGGGGGACACAAAACCTGTGGGTATCTCGTAGATCTGCACCGAAGGATCATGCCTTAGACCGCTCGACCACAGAGCAGACTCTGAGCATGATAACTCGGTTAATTTCTGTATGGATTACAAAATAATGAATTGGGCCTAATAGCGAAATGTTCAATGCCATTGAAAATCAAATTGAGCATCGATTTGACGACTGAGAAAATTCATAAAATTCTAGCCATATCTTCAAGTCATCTTAAACTGCAAATTACCTTTTTGTATGTCTTATTCGTCCACCGCTGTGATCTCGGGGTGGAGTCGCTGCCTCGTACGCAGCGGGTCCGGGTTCGATCCGCGCTCAGAACAAGTTTCCTGGGCGATATTTTTTCCCTCACTTTTAAGAGAAAGTCAGAAAAGTTTAATGCCTGAACGGTTCCCGAACATCATCTGTCCATCATAATCATCACCTATCATATTCTCCATGTTTAGTAAGATGAATGTGTATGTAAATGTCGTGTTTCGTTATAATGTTGTGGTGTCTAGGAGGAGGCCTCAATGTCCTTGTGTGATCAAAAATATACGTGTGTGATCCCTCATATTTCGCTAATTATGTCACGAATAATATGCGGTCAACATACCGTCCCAATGAGACATTTTGTAGGCAACTAAAGTAGCCTATTACTAGGATTAAGAAGGTCGGCAAACTTTTCTTGGAGGCCTTTTTATTCAGACTTAAGCCTGAAAACCTTCAGACTCGGGACCTATGGCTTAAAGTCCTCCCGGAGAAATTGCTCGTTAGATTTTTCCATCCTAAAAAATCCATCGACTTCAGCCAGGTTTGAACCCGCGACACTCATGAATAGAGTCAACGAACATACAGTCAGATTCAAACCAGGAAGCTACTGTGTGTTTGGAATAGGGAACTGGGTTGCCATTTTAACAGTATTTTCTTTAGAGAAATCCTTAAATAAAACTGAAGTATGCAACACAGCAGGTACAGAGTTATAAGTTGTAGCCGTCCAAGCTAACCCCTCTTAAAGAAAAAAAGCAGTTAGGGCCTACTACTTGTCACTGAGCTCGTGCGGATCTGTACTATCCAGTGTGAAACTGTCGACTCGCATATTTACTATAAAACCAGTTTGCATGCCGTAAAAAGAAAAACTATGTTTTTTAAATGTATAATACATAGATTTGGAAAACGACTATTAACCTTCCCCCTCCATCCCTCCCTACACAAACAAATACCGTTATTATGAGTTTGGCAACATCTACCCCCTGTACGTAGGAGGATACTGGCTTAGCCCGTAAGGTCTATAGTAACTTCCTGCGTTGAATTTGAGTGTAACTACTAGTCCACCATGACCGACTAGGGCCTGTATTATTTATAAATAATTACTTTTTACTTCTATTTATCATAGTTTAATCTCTCATTTTGAAAGTAGAATTCTACTTCCATGTAGCGCACGCCTCTCGGAACTTTCATAGGCCTATGACCTGCCGGAAGAATATTTTAAACTGTGAATCATACATATAAAGGCTTCTTTAACCAGAGAATGCCTCGGAGGGCCTCCTAGGATGAATAAAAAGTTAATGCAGGGGCCACCTCAGAGACAACATGAACACTTAATGCAAGACACACACACGGAATTCAATCATGCATTCATGCTAAATAAGTCGATTATGAATTGTACATATTGAGAGACGCCTGTGAGACATGCTGTATAAAAATAGACTAAATAAGTAGATTATGAAACTTACGTATTGAGATACGCTTATGAGACATGCTGTATAAAACATAGACTAAATGACTCGATTATGAAATTTACGTGTTGAGAGATGCCTATGAGACATGCTGTATAAAACATAAGACTAAATAAGTCGGTTATGAAATTTACGTATTGAGAGACGCCTATGAGACATGCTGTATAAAACATAGACTAAATAAGTCGATTATGAAATTTACGTGTTGAGAGACGCCTATGAGACATGCTGTATAAAACATAGACTAAATAAGTCGGTTATGAAATTTACATAATGAGAGACGCCTATGAGACATGCTGTATAAAACATAGACTAAATAAGTGATTATGAAATTTACGTATTGAGAGACGCCTATGAGACATGCTGTATAAAACATAGACTAAATAAGTCGATGTTAAAATTTACGTATTGAGAGACGCCTATGAGACATGCTGTATAAAACAGGCCCACATTAATTTTTAACCTAACCCTAGCTAGCCTAGAATTCATGAGCTCCTCACTGGACATTATAGAAGTTTTGTGACTCCGGAGAACGTAACAAGCCTATAGAAACATTTAAGAAAGCTAGAATGGTGTTTATCGACTTGCATGTGTGCGCTTGAATTTGTATTGTCATGAAGACGCTTCATTGTGTATTAATACGTATCAGACTGATTATAACTCATCGCAGTGGTGGGTCACCTGGCGTACACACATGACGCAAAACCACGACCTAGATGATACTCTTGCCTTCAGGCTTACTTTTACAGTTCATTATGTTGATAGAAGCCATTGTGATACAACACAATACAATTAATTCTGTATAAAGGAAACCCAACTCCTATTATACTTAATTGCTTTAATGAAAGGTAGATTCATATTGAAAACCCACTGTGACATTTGTTTACTTTTACTTCAAATTTTATCATTTTTTAAAATAGATTTTATACCTAAGTAAATAGGACCACGGAACTGAAATTTTACCGGTTAGTTTACCTTTATGTCAGCCTAACATTACAAACTGATGTTTATTAAATTTGCTGGTCTTATGTTTAATTCAGTTTAGCCTATACTAAAACTGAACGTATGACTTCATTCTGCCAATTTACATATTATTGTTATTATTATTATTATTAGTAGGGCCTATTACTATTATTATTATTATTATTATTAATATAATCACATCAAAGACCGAAGTTATTTTAATAAATAGAGGTGTAAGACAAGGGTGTAGTTTATCACCTACCTTTTTAATCTATAGGCCTATATTAATGGCATCATCCAAAATTGGAAAAGTATTGTTAATATAGGTATAAGAATGGACCGTTTTACAATATTAAACGTTTTAATGTATGCTGACGATGTGGTTATTATTCAAGAAAATTAAAATAATTTGCAGCACTCTTTACATCAATTAAATCAGTTATGCCAAGAATATAATTTCAAAATATCGAAAGAAAAAACAAAAATAATGGCATTTTGGGGAAACGATCATATAAGATCAAAAATCGCAATAGACAACAAACCTCTGGAACAAGTAACAAATTTTTATTATTTGGGTTGTAATTTTACTATAAACACAAAAACTGAAAGTGACATACATATTAAACTGTCGAAATTTCAAATGATATGCGGAACTATACATAAAACATTAAAGAATAAAACAAGAAGAGATATAGATTGAAGTTTTATAAAACATTGGCAAAGTAAAGTAAAGTGATCCCACAACAGGCCTCAGGAGGCCCTTGGGGTAGTAGGAGGTTAAGGCTCCCACTTTTTCTAGACAATCGGCACTTTATGTCAGCCGGGTTGTCAGCCCTGCGTGACGGCCGTCTTTACCCCAGAACAAGCGTCTGGTACTCATTTAAGTTAGAGGCTGAGTCGACCCCAGGGCCATAGTGCCGCCAGAGGGTTTGGGTCAGTTTAAAAATCCTGACCCCAACGGGACTTGAACCCTCGACCCTCCGGCTTGTAGCTCAGTGCCTTAATTACTACGCTACGGCGTGCCCCATAAAACATTGGCAGTTCCTGCATTACTTTCTGGGAGCGAAACTTGGGTAATGACCAAAAAACTGCAAAGTAGAATACAAAGCGCAGAAATGAACTTCCTTAGAAGAACAAATAGCTACACAAGATTGGATCGGATAAGGAATGAAGATATAAGAACAGAATTGAATATATAGGCGTATCCATTGGATGGGTAAATCAGAGAATATAGAGAGAAATGGTTTACACACGTGGAAAGAATGAATGTATCAAGATTACCAAGAGCAGCATTGAACTACAAGCCAAGATGTTCAAGGAATGTAGGAAGGTCAGTGAAAAGATGGACTAAACAACTATGATGCGGAACAGGCAATTTGCCTAGCCCGTGAAGTAAAGAAGAAGAAGAAGAAGAAGAGTATTATTAAGGTAGATCAATAACAGCAGTGATGAATGGAGTCTTATGGAACAGACATATAACCAGGAAAAATAAGTTACAAATATATAATTCAATAGTGAGAAGTAGGCCTACTGTCACATATGGAGCTGAAGTTTGGAAATTCAACAAAAACTTAGAACAAAAACTTATGTCGATGGAAATGGATTTATTGAGGAGAGCAGCAAGATGTTCAAAATTAGACAAAATAAGAAATACTGTCATAAGAGAAAAAATGAATATTGGTTATTCAATAGTAGATTATATAGGCCTATGGTATAAGCAATTAAATTGGTATGGGCACGTACGACGAATGCAAGAAGAAAGATTACACAGGAAAACATTGGAATGGTGTCCACCTGGAAGAAGGAGGAGAGGAATACCTCGAAACTCGTGGGTGCAGGAAATAAGAACTGGAATGAGAACAAGAGGACTGGAGGACGTGGATTGGATGGAGAGAGACGAGTGGAGAAGAAAAATAAAACTTTAGGTAAGGAAATATGTGTAAGCATTAAAATTCTGTATATAAATAAATAAATGGTTATTAAGAGCTTTATTATTCAATGTTCTATTTATTCTGCCACAAATAGCTTGAAACTGATGAGTTTTATGTTCAATATTTTTATCATATCCATATTTTTTTAAACAATGACAGTCCCGGTCCTTTTGTATGGGAGTGAATCTTGGATTATCACTACCAAACAAGAAAGTAAAATCGAAGCAGCCGAGATTAAATTTTAAGAAGAGTAAAAGAATGCACTAGAATGAACCAAATAAGAAACGAGGATATCCGTGAAGAACTGCAGATCTACTCCTTAAAAGAAAACATATTTTAACAACAAGATTCAGTGGAAAGAACATGTAGAAGAAAATGGAAGAAAGTAGATTCCCAAATAAAATATTATTTTCCGAGAGGAAGAAGAGATGTCGGACGTTCTCGTAAGAGATCGTGCGTACATAAAGTATCCAAACTTCCCTATCCTGAGCTGTTGTTCTCCAATCTTCCCCTGTATAATCTACTTCCTTCATCATGGTTAATGTTATTCTCCCACCTCATTATTGGTCTACCAACTGGGCGTTTTCCGTCTGGTTTTCCTACAAGAAGTAGGCCTATCCATGCCCCTCCTCTATTCTCCATTCGTGCCCAACATAGTCTACAAGACTTAAATGTTCTTATTATATCTGATTTCCTATGAAGATCATATTGCTCAGTGGCAAGTAGTCTTCTCCATTCGCCTGCCTGTTCATCTCTCTTTGTTCCAAAACATTTTCTAAAAAACTTTATTGCCATATACTCGTAATCTTTTCTCCTCTCTTTAAAGTAAGAGTCTGTGTTTCGCATTCATATAACTGGGAGAAATACCAGTTTTACATATTTTCAGTTTAACATTTTTACGAAAGAAATTATTATTATTATTATTATTATTATTATTATTATTATTCTTAACATTATCATTATTATTAGCTTATTGATATCTAACTATTGTAGATGTTTTTCGATATATTATCACTTCTACTCTTATTAGGCCTATTACATTGGTCAACACAGTTTTTTTTATTTCAATTTCAATTAATGGATTTAAATAATTATTTTAATAAACATTTTTTCGTCCATTTGTCCATTGTAAAATAAAACGGGAACACTTTCATCAGTAGATTTCAGTTATGGATAAGAGATAAGTTATCAAGGCAAATAATATGCTGGCCGATTATTGTTGGACCATCAAGAAGAATGCTCCACAGGCGAAATATAGCAGAAAATCGTAATTTCTTACTTTCTAGGTGAGTCCGAATGTTCGAATATTGTGTAGTTACGAATGTAGAAAATATTAAAATGTTTGAAATTATAAATTCCTGTCTCTCGGAAACCTTGCGTGATGGAGAAAAACCGATCTCATATTTGAATTCAGGAAAAAAAAAATACTATCAGAATCACATAAGCTATTTTTCTTTCTGAGACTAAAAAAGTTTATTTTTTGTTGCTCAGTGTTATTGTATTTATATTTTAATGTAATGTTATATTTACTCCGGTTGAGTGGAATGGAGGCCAGATACCTTAACTCTATCGAGGTAAATAAATACATTTTAGTAAAATTACGTTTCTCCATTAAAATCTATATAGGCTACGGCAGTGACATAATTTTTCAATATAGTGGCAGTTTTAGTGTTAAAAAGTGAGTTTATATTTTTTATACTAGACTGTTTTTACAATAAATTAAGATCGATATAATATTTACCCATGTTTATGAATAGAGTATCATACATACACATTGTTTTATGAACTGGATAGTATAGGCTATCTGTAAACAGGACACCTACCTTCACCCCTGGGTTATTGTGTATATAACCACCACGACAGCATTTTTATTTTAACACAAATAGGCCTATACGTTGTTCATTAAATCTTTCATGGTTACAGGTTGATTAATACGATAGCCGATATGGCTGTATTTTTTTACAGAGATTAGCTTACTGGATTTAAAACCCACAACATTGTCAAACTACCTAGAGAGTGAGCTGGTAGCAATATTAGAAAATAGAATAAGCGTATGACGGCTGTAGGACCCGACATGCTGACCCCATGTCACCCCTACACTGGCTAGATGATCGTCTACCTCTGTGAATAGCACATGTGGATGTGAGGCGAGCAACCGGATGGTAGGCCAAGGGCCTTCTAGGCCTATCGCGCTTAGAGTATGGAATATAGGGCGAAACAGTATACAATTTTAGAGAATATGCCTATGCAAAAATGTTTGTTGAGTTTTTTGCTAGGCTTATAGGGCCTAAAGAACGAATGACCTCTGGTGACTTATTTAGAATAATGTGTTGTTGATGTGTTAGGGATTTAGAATGTCTTTTGGACCACGATAAAATGGGCTAAATGCAATATGTAGCGATTATAATTTTAAAATTTCAATAAGTAAAACAAAAGTAATGGCATTTTGTGGAAGAAATACTCTGCGTGCAAAAATAGTAATTAGAGACGAAATTATTGAACAAGTAGGCCTATCCCACTTTAAATGTTTAGGATGTGACATCAGCTATGGGTATGATAAAGATATTGAACACAAAAGACATCAGTTTCAAGCTATTTGTGGTACAATAAATAGAACATTGAATAATAAAGCCCATAAACAAACAAAATTAAAATTTTATAAAACAATGGCTGTCCCTGCCCTTTTGTATGGGAGTGAATCTTGGATTACCACTACCAAACAAGAAAGTAAAATCCAAGCAGCCGAGATGAAATTTTTAAGAAGAGTAAAAGGCTGCACTAGAATGGATCAGATAAGAAACTAGGATATCCGTGAAGAACTGCAGATCTACTCCATAAAAGAAAATATATTTAACAACAAGATACAGTGGAAAGAACATGTAGAAAGAATGGAAGAAAGAAGATTACCAAATAAAATCTTCCATTATTTTCCAAGAGGAAGAAGAGATGTCGGACGTCCTCGGAAGAGATGGTCTTAGATCTATTAGTGAAGACGGAACAGGCAACTCTTGCTTAAACCAGGAAGTGAAGAAGAAGAAGAAGATTACAAATAAAATTAAAAACTATTAAAATAGTCGTCACCTGAAACAGTAAGCCTACTGTAAGAACGTAAACTGCAGTACAACATTGTAGTTTTGTCGTGAACATGGTATACGTACTCTATATTTCGATCAGCAGTTTTCAACGTAAAAGATAGCCTATATAAAAATAGTAGTGCTTACAGTAGGCATATATAAATGTATACAGTGTATGCCTACACTGTCAGCGGTAGCATTTCTGCCGAAAGAGTTATCCATTCCGGACAGGTGAAAGATAATAAGTTAGACGAAAAAAGTAGCTACTCAAATCGAATGAGAGACGAACTTTCACCGTAAGATTCCAACCGTCAAGAAACGCGGACATGGAATCTACCGGCTGTCCATTTTTTCTTATCCAAGTGGCACCCACTTTAATATTTTTTTAATCTGTCTTTTGTAATTATTTTTACATGGCAATACCATTTTAATTGTTTTTTAAATTAAAATTGTAGTTTGAATATTGTATTTTGAATTAATTACACTGTTTTTCATTTTATAACTTCTAGGCTATAAAATCCATTTCTGCACATTTTAATTTATTTCAATTCCCTTGTTTTTTGCACCGTATGCCATTACAAGCTTACTCTTACTCTGTTCAAATGGTAATTTTTATTTAGGCCTAGATCTTAGGCCTATGTCTATAATGATCACTTGAAACGACATTTAATTTTGATATTGCTGCAGATTAAGTTATTATAGTTTACTAGCTAATACCCGGCGTGCGCTGCTACGCCTAAACAAATGAAAATTAATGTGCTTTTATAATTAGTTGAATAAGTAGGCTAAAAGGAAAATTGTATGTCGTAATTATTTTTTAGATACCCCGTGCTGTTTATCCGGCGTGGTCCGGATCTTCTTGGCATAAATGAGCTAAAAGACAAAATTCGTTATTGTGAGTTATCCGTAAAAGAATACCCGCCATGTGCTGCTATGCTTGCACAGGAATCCACGTAGGCCTACTTGTCTCGATCTTCTTGGCATCAATGAAAGACAAAAATGGTTATTGCGAATTATCTGTAAGAGATAAACATATGCTGTCAAGGACTTTTTTGTAGAGCTTTTTGAGATATTCAATTCTGTGTACATTAATTTTGTGTATTTGTTATGGTATAGGCGGCGTAAGCCATTTAAAAGTCCAAAGAGCTACTTTTTCACATTTTCCACTACGAAGGGCGATTTTTAAAGGTGTAGAAGTTGAGTATCACAACTCTCTTAGAGCCTATGTTCTTCCCGAGAATATCCTGAATATCCTGAACATTTTTCTAAAAGCCCCATCACAATCAGATCAAGCGGCCGCGCATAAAGTACGAACAAACAACAAACATACATTCATTTTTATATATTAGATTAGCCTGTTATTATTATTATTATTAGGCTATTATTATTATTATTATTATTATTATTATTATTATTATTGATATAATTACAAGGACTCTTGACGTGGCAACTCATTAAAAAAAAACGTTAAACTGAAAATATATTAAACTATTATTCTACCACTTATATTATATGGATGCGAAACATGGACTCATACCTTATGGGAGGAAAGGAGATTACGAGTATTTGAGAATAAAGTTCTTGAAAAATGTTTGGAACAAAGAGATATGAAGAAACAGGTGAATGGAGAAGACTACATAACAGTGAACTACATAAGTTAGTCTTTATAGGAAGCCAGATGTAATAAGAACAATTAAGACTGCGATGGGCAGGACATGTGGTACGAATGGGGAATGGAAGAGGAGCGTGGAAGCTTCTTGTGGGAAAACCAGAGAGAAAATAACCAGTATTTAGACCAAGAATGAGGTGAGATAATAACATTAACTATGATTTGAGGGAAGTAGATTATACAGGGAATGACTGGAACGCATTAGCACAAGATAGGGATGTATGGAGAGCTTATATCTGCGCAGGCATGAACCTACGGGTTCTATAGTGCTAGTGAATTAGTTATCATTGAATATATAATGGAAAGCAAAAGTCCAATTGTAAATAAATGCATGTGTAAGTAAAAGAAACTTTAACTGAATTGCCAAACTTTTTTGAGTCGGCAATAGGCCTAATTATTTGAAATCGTAAATCACATAGTTGTTAGAGAATGAAATTACGGGAATGAGGTAGGGAAAATGAGGGATAAAGAGCATATTAAACTACATGGGCTCTGTTAGCACACCACATTTGAATCTGTCCCCTGCTGCTATTTACTTTAAACGTGTAGGCTATGCTGTAATTTTGTCGCACACCAAGAAAAAAAAAAGTTCATATATACACGCATCTCCCTCACGCATATTTTTTAACCACATTAAATATTATGTGAGTACCCCTTAACCTGTAATTTACATCACGTAATCAAGTGCCCGCTTACCCCTAATTATATCCTAAAAAATAAGACGCACAGCCAAGTTGACATAGGCCTATATCTCACGTTTTCTACATTCAGGATAAATGTATGTTTGTAAAATAACATTTTATGTCAAGATTTTAATTCTTAACTAACTCACTGGCACGATAGAACCTGGATATATATGGCCGTGGATATAAGCTATCCATACATCCTACAATGAGCTAATTTTTTCAATCATTCACCTGTAATTCACCTCCCTCTAGTCATGGTTAATTTTACATTTCCAGGTTATTCTTCGCCTACTACGGCTCTTTCTCTCTGGTGTTCCAACTAGAAGTTTCCATTACCTTTTCCATTCTCTTTTCACTGACTCATCGCAGTCTATGAGACTTAACTCGTATTACATCTAGTGTCCATAAAGATCATGTAGTTTACTGTTAAATAGCCTTCTTCATTCGCCTATCTGTTCGTTACTCTTTGGCCCATTTTTTCTAATAAATTATTCTCAATTGCTGATTGGCCTAATATTTTCACCTCCGTTAAAGAACAAACCATACTCGCGTCCATATGGTTCCTAAAGGTACGTACACATATGCGCGCCGCGAACACGAACGGCGCGCGCGCGCGGCGCGTGTTATGTTCGTCGAAATTATTAATTTCAACGAACCTCCTGCGATCCATAGGAAACCCACAAACCTTCAGTAGACATTTTGCAGAGCAGGTGTAACCAACCATGTCTATTCCCTTTCCGTTCTCCCGCTTGTCCTGCATCCATTCCCAAAAATAGGGACATTTTTTTTAAATGCCGCGGGACGCGGGACAAATTGTTAAAAATCGGGACTGTCCCGCCAAAATCGGGACGTCTGGTCACGCTTATTACTTATTACATATTATAACTTTATTTATACTTTTTCAAATATTATAGCATTAAAGGAATTTAAAAAAATATATGATTTGTATATCCATCCATAGTAATTCTGCCCGAAGGCAGGTCCTTCACTGAAATCATAGCATTTTCATGCTATGCTTGCAGCTTTACTAGGGAATTGTGTAGGTGTGGTAGCTTCCCGTTGCTTTCCACACCGGTGAAGGATGATGAGATGATGATGATATGATAATGATAAGGATGATGATGATGGCCATATGATTTCGGGGACCGTTTGGGCCTTAAAGTTTTCCTGACATTTGTCTTACAGGTGAGGAAAAACCCCGATAAAAACCTCACCCAGAAAAAACTGCCCCGACCGGGGATTGAACCCGGGCCCCGCTGCGTGACAAGGCAGCACGCTACCTCGAGACTACAGCGGTGGACATAATTTGTATATATATGTTTAAAATTATTAAGAATCTATCTCACCATAACATGGCCTTAATTTTTAATAAAAATGTACATGATTATTATACTAGAGGTTGTACTTTATAGCACAAAGATACTAGTTTCTAAAAAAAAAGGTATAAAAGGGATTCGTTATGCATTAATCAACCATTAAAATAACTACTTACCTTTTGAATATCAACATTTCACGAATGTTAAACATTTTTCTAATTGTATTAAAAATATTGTTTCCCATTGCTTTCTTAGTTAATTTTGTTAATTTTATTATTATTAATATTATCCTGTTTAAATATTGTATTTATATGTGTATATATATTGTGCATCTATAGTAGTTTGTATTACTTAAACTTATGCCTGAATGTGTTTTCTTGTTTTTATTGTTAATTGTTTTATGGCCATTATTTTTGTATATTGCCCCTTAACATGAGCAGTCTTGCTCTTTGGAGTCTTTGAAGAGATAAATAAATAATTAGCAATAAATGTGTTTATATATTGTATTGTTTTGTGATACTTCATACATAATATTATGAAATGAACGTCTTAAATAAATAATGTTTTCTAAATAATTCTAATTTGTTTATACAATTACAGTACACACGAAAAAAAAAAACACATATCATTGAAAAAAAAACAGGCATCTCCTTTCAATGATTTTTTAAAATGATCCTTATGTTGTGGATCCCACAATAATTGCTTGCTTCTATAAATGTCAACAAGTTTTAACATGTTTTCCTCTGACCACTCCATACTCAAATAATAGGTGCGCACCGAAAGGAACGAACCTCTCAGGTACCCGTCCAAATCTAAACAGCGAACCATCAAAGTGTTCGTGGAAAAAACCGACAATGAGTGGATCGTGGTGAGAGACGCGCGAGCGGCGCGCGCGCCGTTCGCGCGCACCTTAAAACCCCGTCCAAATCTGACGAACATGGTGCGGCGCGCGCGCCGTTCGTGTTTGCGGCGCGCAGGTGTGTACGTACCTTAATATACTGGAAGAATAACTGTTACATATAGGGTAAAGGGAGGTATTTTCATGTTAGTGGTAATATCGTTTAGTTAATTTTGAAATTTCGGTAGGGCCTACAGTATTATCATTTTAGGGAGGATACTGAAATTAAAAAAATGATGTCATCTAAATATATGACTTTTAGTCTAAATAGGCTACTTCAATATATAAGTTATTTATCTCACATTCTAACTTCAGGACAATGTTTCAAAATTGTCTATCACAGAATTAGGCGTACCACGAATATCCCTCCCTTCACCCAATTTGTAGTTTAACCCTTTTTCAGGATAATTTGGATGACAATAATTCCTGTTTAGGCCTATAAAGTAAGTATCCATGAAAATTATAAGTTTTGATATAAACTGCATCCTCATCTTTAATTAAAAATTATAACATTTTTTTTTAAATAAAGCAGTCATGAATTACTTTTAATTAAATATTTTACTCGATTTATTTTTGTTTGCTGTAAGTCTAATAAGCATTGTAGGCTACTTTATATCTTCATTTATGACTCTAACAGCCTTTGATTGACTTCGGACTCCTTCACAATTTGTCGAGAATCGTGTCCCTGGTGTGTTCAGCTTTTCCAACTTCTAATTCCCGTTCTACTCAATGCTGCTCCACATTTTGCAACAGCCTCTTCCTTAGCCTATCATATCGATTTTTTGGAGATCTGTAAATTTCCGTTCTTTAACTATGGCGCAAGCAGCTGATTCTTAAGAATTTGACAAATCTAACTAAATCCTGCCCTTCTAAAATTTGATTTGGGAGCACGCCATAATCGTAGATGGTCATATGCTACGAGCCGGAATGTCGCGGTTTCGAGTCCTGGTTGGGTCATGATTTTTAAACCGATCTAAATCTTCTCGCGGCACTAGGATACTTGGGTTGACTCAGCCTCTAACTGAAATGAGTACCAGACGCCTGTTCTGGGGGTGAAGGCGGCTGTCAAGCAGGGCTGACAACCCGGCTGATACATCCCGCCGATTGTCTGAAGAAGTGGAAATATTAACCTCCTTCTACCTCTAAAATTTGATTTAGGCCCTTTTCATTATGTCCTACTATCAATCAAGTAACTAAAAGTAAAAATGTGTAGTTATTGTTAGTTATTTCTTCATATAGGCCTACCACTTACTCTTAACCGGTTTCGTATCATTCATTAGCTTAAGGCTAGATATAGTAAATAGACCTACTTTAATTAAGTCATTTGGTGAAAAGGATAGGCTATAGGCCTATTATTAAAATTTTCGTATTAATTGATTTTTAAAGTCTTATAGATGGGAATAAATGCTAACCTAATATTATTTAGTAAAACAATAAAGAGCTTAGATAGTCCTATTTTATCGAGTTTTTATAATAATAATAATTATTATTATAATAATAGTTTTATTTTACCTGGCAGAGTTACGGCCTTAAGGCCTTGTCTACTACTCAACCAGGTTTTATAGGTCTAAATAAGAAATATTCACTAGTATTTTTAATAAAATAACATTCTTTTGTAGCTCTACGAGTTACGCCATTTTCACAGACACAGCGAGACCAGGTTCAGTTCGTGGTTGGGACAAGTTTTCTCTGCGAGGATTTTCGGAATTTTTCCTTATTCTCAAGACAAATGTCAATAAATATTGAAGTCCAAATAATTCTCGAACATCATTTAGCTCTCACAATCACCCTGAGCATAATAACTTATATCCATGTTGTTTAATACAAATATGTAAATGAATTATTTGTCTGTCTTCAGTCCTATTCGTATTATTTCGTATAGGCCTATAATCACTGATCATGAGAGGTCCTCTATGCCCTTGTGTGGTGGAAACAAAAAATATTGTGTAGGCCTAAAACAGAGTTAAAAAAACTTAAAAATAGTCCTTCAGAAGGAGTCATTAAAAATAATGCACATGAGGAGAGAGAGAGAGAGAGAGAGAGAGAGAGAGAGAGAGAGAGAGAGATAGAGAGAGACGAAGAGAGGGAAAATAAATATTTTTAATGTATTTATAAAAATAGCCTATGTAAAAAATTAGTAGTCTGTATAGCCTATAGCATTATTATTATTATTATTATTATTATTATTAAACTTATTATTATTATTATTATTATTAACTTATTATTATTATTATTATAATTATTATTATTATTATTATTATTATTATTATTATTATTATTATTATTATTATTATTATTATTATTATTATTATTATTATAAAGAAATGAAAGTTTTTTACGCTACAAAAAAAACTAAGTAGAATTAAACAGTTTTGTGGAACCACACAAAGAACAATTAAAACACAATGTATAAAAGTATAGGCCTACGTTATTTAAACTTTATAAACTAATTGCATTGCCTTTGCTATTACTGTATATTGTAGTGAATTCTGACCTTAATATCAGACCAATTAAAACAAATAGTGTGGTTATTAGAAATGGGATTTGTTTGATTTGTATCAATTTATAAATTAGGCTACTAAACAACAAAAGGAACATCGATATTAGAGAAGAATTAAATTAGAATAAATTACATCTGTAGATGAAAAATACGGAACAAACTGAATAGATCACATCCAACGAATGTCAAACTCGAGGATATTGAATTCAGTTAATACAAGTTTTAATTAGGCCCCTACTATAAATTATACGGAGTGTTTAATGATGAAATAGTGCATGTCACGGATTGTTTGATAGATAATATTTATTGATGGGTAAATATTTATAGAAACTTTTATGGGAAATTAGCAAACCTGACACTAAATTAACATAAAAATATTGTAAATAGAATTAGATTACGGTAATTATTTAAATACTGTGATGTTAAGCTTCTAGGCTTACCTACAAAGTTTTAGATGTAGGCTACCATGTTACTCTTACATTCTCACAAACTGTGGTAGACCTATAAAATAATTTATTCATATTTCTTCAGCCTCGTGGCTAGTGGTCAGCATTTCTGACTACAGTTCATGAGGTCCCGGGTTCGATTCCCGGTCAGACGAAGCTTACAGAAATTTTTCTTTAAAGGGAATTAACTATTCCTGTGGTTGACAATGGTCTGGAATTTAGGTTAAGTTTAGGTTAAGGACTCTCCCGGTACTGCATTATCATTTATTCATCCATCATACTGGGGTAACGTAACTCCGCTTTCCAGGTGCCCCAACCTAAGAACTAGATTACAATTCTGCCAATGCTAGGGGTGAAAACCAGAAATGTCATAAAATACAACTGATTGCATTAGAAGAAAAAAAAAATTTCTTGTTAATTTACTTAAAAATCGATATTACTGAGGAGCCATAAAGAATAGCCTTTTAATTTTGCTACAATTATACTATTATAGTCTAATTATATTTAGATCTAAGGTCTAAATAAGATTTATAATTTTTATTTTGAATATAAGCGCTCTGAAGATTGTATATGCGTAGGGCCTACTTTTTTAAAATTGGAATTGGATTCTTCTTCTTTTTTTAATTTATGGGATCTGACATGATAAAACCTACAAGTTACCGTTTTCTACTCTCACTTATAATTTAAGATACCGTTTTCCTTCATGAATTATACTTATAAAATACCAGCTTAACTATTGCGGACATGTGATAAAGAAGTGCGTGTGCAAAAGTGTTAGATTAGGCCTACATCTAGGCCAACTCAAAAATAAGTTATAGGCCTATATAGAGATAGGCTATATTTAAATGTAAATGAATACAGAAGAGCTTCTAGATACTGATATTGCTCAAAGAGACATTTGGAGAGATGATAGGACCTATTCAAATTTAGCATATCCGTTAGTATTATAAGTTTAGGCCCTTGATATCTCTTTTCCTCTATGAAAAACATAGGCAAGGGAGATTTAATGTGAATATATTATTAAAATATTCCTTGAAATACAGGCTATGCATGCATCCCATAGGTCCCTACATAGAAATATGGGTGCATAATTTGGTTACGCTTACTTCCATACAGATGTCACTGAGGGACATGTCAGCACATCGCCTAAGGTATTACTAGAACTGAAGATCGGTTATATTTTTTAACCTTGAGGTTATTTACGAGCCCGAAAATCCTCCGACTCGGGATCCATGGCTTGAACTCCCTCCCAGAGGAATTGACCTACAGAACGAATAGAAATGAACAACATCTCAATCAAATATTATTATGGGCTAATACAATTCCTATGAACGGTAATGAATAGACTAGTGGACTTAGGTCTAAGCGGTCAGTTTTAACAGCTGATCATAGAATACAAAGTATTTTAAAAGAAATTTTAAAATATTTAATTGAGAAGGACTCAGATCTCAGGTACTTTTTTGTTATCGTTTTAGCCTTTTACATAGTGACCTGAGCAGTGTTTTGTAATGAGATTTAAAAGCATTTAACTGGGCAGCCTCTAGGCCAAATTTGAATTTAGTAGATCTGCTTTCGGCCTTAATGACAAATAAGGCCTAGTCTATTAATTATATCCTATTATTTGTTTGTGATCTTAGTTTATATCATCCGGCTTCGACATTCCAGTGTCGCTAGGTTCAATCCCAGTAATGCTTCATGAATTTTATCACATGAGGAAAGTTCGAAGAATTGGTTTCCTTCGGAGGGGAAATTGAAAACATTGGTCTCTTGGTATCATCAGATGTATAGCCTAACTTATGAATGTACTCAAGAATATAGCCTATAATCCTTAGGAATAGTCCACAGGAAAATGGTGAGGAAAAATATTTTGCTTCATAGGCCTATATCGTAGTTATTAACTTCATAACAGAAATAAGCAATGTAGGCTACACTATAGGCTATCCATTAAACAAGTAAACAAAATCTAGGGACAAAGTTATGCCCAGGAGTCGATAGCGTTTTATTTGTAGAAGTCAGTTTTTTCCTATATTTTATTTTTATGTGTAAATCTAACTCCTCTCAGTATGAGGCCATTATAGGCCTATGAATTTTAAAAGTATCGAGTCATTATAGAACTTCAGTTTTTTTATTTAACGACGCTCTTTAATAGTTGACGTCATTAAAATTAGAATTTGAAAATTGGACATAAAAAGACTAACAAATTTTGCTCACATCTCAGACTTGAAGTTCCTTTATATGACGTAATCCTACAAAATGGGACCCACGACCGTGAGTGTCTTTCCGAAGGAAATAAAATTTAAGATTTTTACGCACTATTGAGTCCGAAGACCCAGCCCGAGTTTGAACCCGCATACCTCAGAACAAGAAGAGGCGAGCATGGCAACCATTAGCCCACCAGGACAGACGAAAAAAGTCGTAAAATGTCCATTTGTAGCCTATGCAGTTGGCTTTAAGCTACAATCAAATTGTTTAATAATAAAGTTGTTTTCTTTTAGATTAGCGAACGGTCAATCATCTATAGATCGAGGCTAAACTTATTTAGGAAAAAGAAGAACTATTTGCTTTAATGAGAATCTTGATCACCTAAACGAGACTTGATGAATTATTGATTAAATAATTGTTATATGATTAGATTATAGTATTTATACAGGAATGGAAGTCTGTCTGAACAAATGGACTTTGCAAAATCGCTGAGTCATTTGTAATTTAAAGGGTTCTGTAATACCAAAGACCTTTGCTAAGATAAACAACCTTGATCTTGTAATTCGTTGAGTGATTTATATCACTCATTGAAATGGATCATTATCGGCTTACTTCAACCTATAGACTTATCTAATAATAAAAAAAATCCTCTAAAATATTACTTAAAAAATTATAAAACTCTTTTACGATAAATTGTAGGTGTAGGTTATTTTAAAAAAGACTGTAGGCCCTAGCTTAGATAGCCTACTACAACAATGCTTGATTTAAGTTTATTATCCCGTACATTAAAAAGTTTCATCTAATTAAGCTAATTATAAGCTTAAATATAGACTAAATCCTACTTTATAGTAAAATCAATCTGAAAACAATTTGAGGTATAGGACCCACTTCATATTTTGAGCAAATTTAACTATTAGGCACCATCATCATCATAGTCCATTCACGAATTTAGGCCATTTGTTGACCTGTTTCGGTCTCAAGAGAAGCACCATCCAAAAATATTTTGTGTGGACGTCCTGGTCCTCTTTTTCCTTCAGGTTGATAGCTTAATATTTGTTTGGATATCCTGTGATCTCTCATTTTGGGGAATTAAATATGAATCAAACTCTACTTTCATAAAATCTGAATATTCATAACTTCAATATCATTGATGACCAATAGTTTTTAATGTAACTGCTGTTAAATTAAACGTGTTACATCTAAAGGTTCCATGTGTAATTCTTCTAAGATGTCTTCATTTTTTATGATCTAGTAGTGTGTATTCTGCAGTCCTCCGAAGGTATCTTATTTCATCAGATAGGAGTCTCTGTATATCCTTCTCTTTCAGTGTCCATACTTCGCTACCTTACAAAAGAGTTGGAAGAGCGAGTGTTTTATATACACTTTTGGTCTTGAATGTTTTTGGACTAACTTTGGCTTGAAGATAAAATTTATTAGGCCTAACCCTAAAATCCTTTAAAAAGTTGAAGTATTAGGCCTAGGCATATTTATAGCTATAAATTCCTAAATATGCCATTCAGTGATTAGTTTCAAAATAAGGTAGGCCTAGACGAAAATACGGGATAAATAAGCAAGGTACAATGGAGTTCTAAGCTAGAGTAGGCCTATAACTAGAAAATGCTTACAAATTCGAGTAGGGCTATTAGAAAAGGTACTTGAAATTCTTCCGATACGTAAAATATAAAGTCTACAAATTGTTATTCAGGAATACACATAGGACTGCAGCATCTTACGTAAATTTTACTTGATCTTTCTTACTGCAGTTCATTATTTTCAGATTAATCTGAACGTTTATCAATAAGCTATTTCTCGATAATAGTAAGCCTAGTAGAATTTTTACATAATGAATATTAAGTTTTAAATCACCGCTCGGGTAACGTCGCTGCCTCTTACGCAGCGAGACCCGATTTGGTCCCCCGTTCGGGACAAGTTTTCTGGATGATGGTTTTTTTTTGTCTTTTTTTTTTCTTTGCCTGTAAGACAAATTTGAAGAAACATTAAGTCCCAAATGATTCCCGAACATCACCTGACCTTATAATCATCATTATCATATTCGTCATGTTTAGTAGGAATATGAGAGCGAATAGTTGTTTCGTGTCGAAAGAGTGACGATCTTTCACCGTAAAAATACAACCGTCGAGAAATGCGGATATGGTTTCTACTGGGGTAAAATTTTCCGGAGGTCAAATAGTCCCCCATTCGGTTCTCCGGGCGGGGACTACTTCAGGGAACCCATGCCAAAGGCTCAAACACAGGGACATGTTCCTAGGAACATGGAATGTTAGGACTTTATACAATAGCGAGGCACTAGAGATATTAACGCGGGAATTGGATAAATCGCCCTTGGATATAGTCGCTTTACAGGAAGTTAGGTGGCCAGGAGAAGGTAGTCAGGAATCAGGAAGCTTTGCATTATACTATGGGGGTGCATTTGAACGGGTTTTTTAGTCAGAAGGAGGATCCTATCCGCTATCCGAGTAAAGTTCTTAGGAAAATTTTTTGACCAAAGAGAGATGAACAGACAGGTGAATGGAGAAGACTACATAACAATGAACTACATGGTCTTTATAGGAAGCCAGATATAATAAGAACAGTTAAGTCCCGTAGACTGCGATGGGCAGGAAATGTTGCGCGTATGGGGAATGAAAGACGTGCATGGAAACTTCTTGTAGGAAAGCCAGAAGGAAAACGCCCAGTTGGTAGACCAAGAATGAGGTGGGAGAACAACATTAACTATGATTTGAGGGAAGTAGATTATACAGGGAATGATTGGAAAGCATTAGCTCAGGATAGGAATGATTGGAAAGCATTAGCTCAGGATAGGAATGTATGGAGAGCTTATGTCCGTGCGGCCATGAACCTACGGGTTCGATAGTGCCAGTGAGTAAGTAAGTAAGTAAGTATAGTTGTTTCGTCTTAAATGTTCCTGTTATTTCAGAGGAGATTATGGATTGAGCTGATCACTCATTCGGTGAGGCCCTCCATGTTCTTGTGTGGTCAAAAAAGTATGTAGCTATGTGATCCAAATTTTAAAAAAATGTATCTCTTGACAAGTTGTGCCACTGTAAAGTCCGGGCTACATGAGTCATTTTAAAATAGGACTTTCCTATAAGACCACACTAAATTCTGAGCCAAATACTTGGCCAACATATCTGGAGAACTATTATTGTTATTATTATTAGGCCTATTATTATTATTATCATTATTATTATTGTTACTATTATTATTAAACTTAGGCCTATTATTATTGAATTAATTCAGAGAGGAATAAATGTATACCGGCATAAAAAATTTCAAGAGCATGAGCAACTAATTTTCATGATAGAAATAATTTACTTAATGATAATTTCTTTACGTATTTTGTCTATCGGAAATGATAATGATAATGAAGTAGCCCACACCGAATTAAAATGTGTCTCTCTGTGATTGCTAACAGGCCTGGTGTTATTCAATCCTGAAACTATTTCAATAACTTGGTAGCATAATTACAATACTGAGGACCAAATAATAATAATTCAGGCCTGTACATTACGTGTGCTGTTGTTATTGTTGTCACTTTAAAAGCTTCCATACCCGGAAACTGTTAAACGTGAGATAGAACATAATAGGCTTACATATTAAGTTTCCGGATATGTGGGCAAGAGAGAGTCAAATTATGTGAAGGAAGTGGGTTTTAAAGATATTTTGCCCGCATAACACTTAATCATAGTAATTCACAATAATAGGTTGTTTAAAAATCTTCCACTTCCACAAATTTTAACTTGAAGTTATTTGATTAGAGATTGTTTCTAAACTAAATCTCCAGAATTGCTTTGTATTTTTCTTGTGATTTATTTACGAAATCCTGAATTTTTTGTGTTGATTTTTAAAAATTTTACCTAGGCATACATCATAGACTTATAATTTAAGGCAGATAATTAAAAAAATGAAAAATTATATCCAATAAAATATTGAAATATTAATCATTTTCTTCTAGGGCCTATATATTTTCAGAAAGTTTAATGCTACAAATAAATTTTATTAGTATTGAAATCTACTAGGCCTAACTAGCCTCTGTAGCCTATATGTTAATTTTAATAATCACATAGGCCTTATATTTGGAGCAAACTATCTCAAAAAACAAATAGCCTAGCCTATTTATGTTGTGTTGGTAGGCTACATCTAAGATCCTGCATTCAGTGAAATTTTACAATGCAAAAATTGTGTAAAAATTATCACTTACCAAATATTGTTAAACTCTCAATTTATTGGCAATTTTGTAAGTTTTAGGCGAAGTAGCAATAATTGCAATAGTGAACAAAAATATTTTTTGACATAACTTACATAGGCACTACTCTGAAGTATTTTTTACTTACTCTTTTAACTTAAGCCTAATCTTCATTAAGAAATAGGCTACAGAATAATTCGTTTAGCTTTGACTTTCAGTATTAATACCATTTTATACGAGTTTTAATTTAATTATCTACATATTCTCGTCCTATTTGGTAATTTCTAAAATCCATAAAATGCCTTAAAAGTTATTTTATGGATCTAAAATAATTAATAGGCCTACTTTGATTAATTGATATGATACACCTATCATACATATATCCTAATGTTTGGGTCTAGGTTTAACTCTTAAGCCTATAGGGAATATAATACATTTAACTTTTTATTTTTGATAACTTACTGTAGTTAGGCCCCTATATGATTTTTGAAGATTTTTAAATGACATCTTTTAAAAGAAATCTAAATTTATATTTTCTCTAACCTCGACTTCATTATTACCCAGTGTAAGGTACATAGGCCTATATTAATTTGTGTTTCTCGTGTAATTTATAATTTTTATATTATTATATTATTGTTATCATTATTATATTATTATTATCATTATTGTATTATTATCATTATTATATTATTATTATTATATTATTATTATTGTTATTATCGTATAAAATGTTGTTTGTACATGAAATGTACATTGCTATAGGCCTATTTAATGTATCTTTAACTGTTTATAATTAGTATAGTGTAGGCCTATATCTGTATTTGTCAAATATTTATTTGTATTTGTGCTGGTTGAGTGGAAGAGAAGGCCTTATGGCCTTAACTCTGCCAGAATAAATAAAACATTATTATTATTATTATTATTATTATTATTATTATTATTATTATTATAAATGTAAACACTGTGGAGCGTTAACTGAGCCTATTGGAAGAACATTATTATAGAATGTATATGCATACTATAGGCCTATAGATTTAAGAATTTTCAAACATGTTTAAACGCCATTAATCTGGGCTTACATTACTAAACTGCACTGAAAGATAGGCCTGTATAATTAGATTATGTTAGGGCCTAGTAGCCTAAGGTAAAGGTATATCCATAATAACCTTTTTAGGCCTATCACATAAGTTCTACGCATACATTTTACTAATTAAACATATTATTACAGATTCATCTCATTAAATTCGCATCTAAATTCGAAAATTATATCGTATTATAGACTAGGCCTATGTCAATGTATCTAATTAATTTGTCTTCATTTTCATTCTTATAGGCTATCTAGTTAATTGCTATTGTCATATATTTATAAAAGGTCTATATGCGAATTATGCCTACAGTATATGAAATTTCTGATTATTTACTAATCCTATGTTATGGTTTATTAAAAAAATGTGATACATCTAAACCATTATTTCGATTTAGGGTACTTCAATAATAGCTATGCTCTGTGCTATAGTTGCCTGGTGTAGTTAATTTACAGTTTACAATAGACCAGACTAAAACTACAACACATCTCCATTTTAAGACATTTAATGCCTATAATTTTTACTTTGCCTTCATATAGGGCTAGATATTTTAGATATTCCGCTGTTAGGCATAACATATTAGAGGTTCCCATCAGTTTCAATTATTGCTTGATAAATTATTTTCTTCTTTTAAATTGTTGAATATCGGCCGCGGTGGACTAGTGGTTATGCTCCTTGCCTCTGGTCCCAAGGGTCGCGGGTTCAAACCCGGCCGGGGTCGATGGATTTTTTAGGACTGAAAAATCCAAGGAGCAAGTCCTCCGGGAAGGACTTTAAGCCGTGGGTCCCGAGTCTGAAGATTTTCAGGCTCGTAAAAAATCCTTAAGCCTGAATGAAAATGCCTTTAAGCAAATTTTACCGAATTTTCCCGTCGTAGTACTACCTTGGTTTCCTAGATGTCAGTATGAGGCGGAACGCTGACCACGTACCACTCAAAATGACATCTATACGAAAACAAGTGTAACTAAATTAGTATGGTTCAAATTCTTCCCTGAAGGGGAGAGCGCCTAAATCTCTGTAAAGGGAAAACATAGGCTTAAAATACAAAAAAAATTGTTGAATTAGACATGGGATTAAACTGAATAAATGCTAATATTATAATTTTAACATTTGTGGCAATTCAATCTAGAAAATTTCTGTAGTCCAAAAAGTTACAATATTATAAACATACTCACTATGAGTAGGCCTAATAAGTACGAATTGTGTATAATATCTACGGAATTTGATAGGCCTATGATAATTATAAATAATGATCAGAGATTAAAGGACCTACATAGAGAATGTTACATAAGCCTATGAGTTTTTTTTAGAGTGATCTAGTGAAATTAAAACGTTCATTTGGCCTACATTAAAAAGTTAAGTTAAATTCCCATTTACTTAGAATGTTTATTTATTTCTATTTTAGTGTAGCCAACTTACAAATTTGTTTTTAATTAAAAGCATATTTCATTTTATAAATAGGCTATGTAAAGTTTATGGAGATCATATGAATATAACTGTTTTTAATTCGTTAGACCTATAAACTTTATTTCCCTATAGGTAAACACTAAATTTAGGCCAGCTTTATTTGGTAAACAAAACGGATTTTTTTTAACTTCGTTTTGGTAATTGTTCCATTAAATTTCACTTATATTTTACTTGTAGTCTTATTTTTTAAAATTCTGTTTATGGGTCTAATCTGGATTTATTGCCTTTTCGTATACTCAAATAATAAACCCTATTATTTTATATTTTTAGCTAGTCTATGACTAAGATTCTTAAATTTGAGGAAACTGTTAGCTCATTAGTCCTAAATGTTAAAACGTATCAGTATTCTTACATTAAAATGAAAGTTTATGAAGAAAAACACAAAAAAGTAAACTAAATAGGCCCTAAACTTAAATCTACAGATATTATTTTAAGTCTAATTTTAATCTAAATCACGCTTAAATGTGTGGTTTATTAACTTAAATGGAATTACGGAGGCAAACTATATAGGCTATCGGACCTATAGGCCTATATATATTTTTTTTAATCCTGAGAGGAGGAAATTTAATTATAGCTAGGCCTACTTCTGTTAGAGATTCTCACCATTACATTTTAAAACAATTTTGCCAAATTTTCTGAAATTACTGTTCCTACCATAACTTCTATCAAAATGTTTGTAGATCTAAGTTATATCTAATTTTTATGTCATCTATAACAATTCGTTCTTCCATTTATTTTCTATGCTAATAAAATTCCGTTGAGGTGTTGGAATTATACAAAAATTATAATATAAAATTAAAAAATTATAACTTACAGTCTATCTTTTATATAGTTTCCCCAACTTTTAAAATTATTAAAACATGTTTTAATCATTTTAATAGTTGAAGAGACTGAATAAAAGTAATTTATATAATTTTATATCAGGTCTGAATTATTTTTATTATAGGGCCTACCATTTATTTTCTAGTTTACAGCCAGTCAAAAGGCTACCTCGAATATGACACAGTATGAGGAATTATATTAGCTTAGTATTTTTTTTTTATTCTTTAAGTTATTTTAGTTAAATTTGTATTTTTAAAATTTTGCATAACAATTGATTTTGACAAAGAACTAATAAAATACTGTATGAATGTCGTTATTTAGCTGTTCTCTTATTTCTGTAGACTAACAAAAGGTTGTAGAAACTCACATTGAGAGGCGCAAGACGAGATGACTGAGAAGGTGGCGGTGGCGGTACGGGAAATCGGTCACACATTATTCGCTGCGGAGTTTGTTGTTGCTGTTGTTGACAAACTCTCTGATGATGATGGTGATGGTGGTGGTGGTGAGGCCCTCCACCCCCTAATTGTTGAGACGTGGTTACACTTATCCCGGGGCCCGGGGCACCCAAACTCACGTTGTTTTGCATCAGTATCATTGATGATCATGTGTTACCCTGATTATAAAATATCGTAAAGCTATTTATCTATCGTAATGTCATTACTTTACATACTGTCATTTATTTTACATCTAACAGAACTAATATCTTACACAACCTTTTCAGGTTATGTTTTGTCTACCATGTCGAACACAGATGTTAACTTCATTCTAAACCTTATTAAACACGTGTTTTTTTTTTCTGTTTTTATGTAAGCAACACTTAATAAGTTATAACGTTAACACTTTATTTATGAGTTCTTAACCTAAAAATTATGCCACTTTTATCACAGTTTTGTTTGACATTACAATGACACTTCACTCGAATGCACTGAAATTGCACATGATTCGGAACACACGTGTTTCGGTTGTTCACAGAAGAGATGTGTCAATGAAACTCCGGGCGATATTGAAGCCATGGCACTATCAAATCGTCTTCTCGCAAGTCGATGAAGGGTGCATTCAGAATCTAGTCCACAGTGTTCATATTACATTCTAGAGGAATAGGTGGGGAACGACTGTACACACCATGAGGTTCAGGATGTTCCATACGCCTATTGGGAATATATTCTCCGCACGAGATCACCCGAACATGACCGAGAGTCGCCGAACTCGCAACATAACGTGCTAATACTCAGGTATATGCCAAATAATTTGTTTCGATAGTTGAAATATGTAAAAATTCACGATGACATCCATGAAAACAGCAACAAATAGAAAATACACAATCACCAGTATTTCCCCAAAACCAGTAGGCCCAATATACATCATATTTCTTTTGAATCCAACAAGAAAGATGTTCAATAAAGAGGGATAAAAAAGAGGGGTCAAGATGCAAAAGGTGGGGTTGTAATGTGTGGCAGTGGTGAGTTACGAGGGGAGCAAAGGGGTTAGGATAAAAATAAATAAATAAAAAAAAATGTTTTGAAGCAGAGGGGGTTGGATGAGATGGAGGTGGGGGTGTTTGTAAGGCGCGGAGCGGGGAGAGGTTTTGGAGGGAGGGGATGCTACTTACTGTCTCTGTACTTACCACTTCCATCATGAGACCGGCTCCGTTCGCTGGGGGACCTGGCAACTTCAACTTGGCCGCTGATTGGTCGTCTGGGCGGCGCATGCGTGGTGCAGCTGCAGCAGTGGGCATCTTGATCTTATCCCCTCGAGCCGGCGGACTCCCGCGACCCTCTCCTGCCCGGACACAAAAATTCAAGCAAAATAGTTATCACAAGAGCTCACTGCAATAAACAAGATATGGGTGAGGGCGGGTCAACTAATGTCAACCCATTACAAGCACAACATCTGGCTTTAATTCACTCTTGCAATTAAAACATCATTTTTAACAAAGTAAATTGTTGCAGCAGATACTAACGACAACTGAATCATAAATATATACAGGATAACGACAGTAATTATTCTTATTAACGGAGAGTAATAAATAAAATAATTAGCATAATAAATAGACAGTCTTTCTGGAAACAGGAATATGCAGTCTAATAAATAAATAAAAATGGTGGCATGTTTATAACCTACAGTCGATAAAAATTCTTAGCCAATTTTCCAAGTCCTACTGCATATAAACATATCATTTGACGTTATCTGTAGGTTAGATAATGAGAGAAGCTCTGAAATCTAATTAATAAACTGGGATTAAGTAGACCTACCCTATTATTTGGAAATTAAAACTTTTAAAATATGAACGATTCCCTATTGATAAAATAATTTACAGATCAACGATAGTCTATTGACACCAGAAATATAAACATTCAAGTTACTTCTGTTAATCCCAAATTATAGTTGGTATCAATATAGGTTAATTAATTTCTTCTACAGTTATATAAGCTATGACGCCATTTTTTATTTACAGATAAGCCTGCCTGATGCAAATGATTGCTATAGCTTAGCAGCGAACAAATGCAGTCGTGCTGCGCATGAGCTAGAATTCTAATGACTTAATACCCTCAAGCAAACTCGTAGAGGGAATTCCCGTGATTTAGTAGCAATACTTGGAGAAGTTCAGTTACATGAGCATCGTTCTTATTGGTTTTATGTAGGGCCTAGCATTTGTTTTGATGGTGACACCAGTTACAATTCAAGCGATGTGGGTTTTGATGCTGTTTGGTTGAAAAGGTGAGACTGAGGTGAAAAGCGGCCAGGGCAATGAGAGATGTAGGTCTACAAGAACATATTAACATTGCATTTTGTTCGCTGTCCAACTATAAGCTAAATTGGCCTAATAATGAAGAATTTCTACTCTAAGATAGGCTACTTTTTAGGTTTATTTCTACTAAGACTGCATGTATTCTTTTCAACTAAATAATAGAGTAGGCCCTAGATGTAAATAGGCCTATAGCAATGTGACCTCTGAGCTTTACATAGACTCTCGTCAACATTATAAAAATTCATGAAAATAACATAATAAGCAATAACATCAAAGAAAATAACAATGTCAATAGTAAAGGAATAGGCCTATATAAATTGACGTACAGAGATTGTAACAAGTTTTATAGACCTGTAGGAAGAACAAATAGAAGTTTTAATATTAGATATAAAGAACATTTTCGAGACTTTATTCACGCAGAAGGAAAATCAAGCTATGCAAGACACATTATTCTTGAAGGACACTGTATGTTAGATATTGAAAACACCCTGATAATAAAGCACAGAAAAATAATCTAGCTAAGATAAACGTAGCCTACTCGAGGAGATAGAAATTTTGAAGGCAGTTAAGAATAACAACCATCTGATAAATGAAAACGCACCCAGAACGTGTAACCTCCTCTACCAGATCTTCAGTGGAACACCAGTATTGAATGATGATGGGACCAGTCCCGAAAGCGCTACAGATAGCTAAATATTCTTTAAGTTGAGGAGACGGACCTCTTAGGTAAATATTTCATAATTTTAAATTTAAAATACTCTCTCGTACTGATTAACTCCGAGATAACGTAAGTTTTATTTACACCTCTATCCTTTAGATGAAAGGATAGGCTATAGACATGGGCTATACTTTTAGGAATTAGGCAAAGATTTATTCGCCTGTTTATCAAAAACATCGCTTCATGATGTAGTGTGAAGTAGGCCTATTGCCTGCCCTATGATTTAATTAAATGGCCGCGGTATATTGACCGTGCAAAGGTAGCATAAACAGGACGATTCTTTAAGACCGTTAAAAAAATAAACATAACATGGAGGATGCTCCACTGAACAATTTGAAATAGTAAACATCATCATCATCATAGTGCATTAACGAATTTAGGCCATTTGTTGACCTGTTTCGGTCTCAAGAGAAACATCACCCAGAAGTCTTTTCAGTGACGTCCTGGGTTTCTTCTTCCTGCAGGTTGATGTCTTAAAATTTGTTTGGATATCCTGTGATCTTGCATTCGATGAACATGTTGCATCCATCTTGACTTATAATCAGAAAGTTTGTTTTCTAAAAGTTCAATGTGTAATTCTTCTAAGATAATAGGGAACATAGGGTTCGAAAAGCCAGCTTAAGGAGATATGGGAGGAAACTTGTCTATCACATTAATGTCTATTCTTTTTATTTACATTATTTATCTGTTAATTGCAAGTACCACCATTGTACAATTAACGTAGCCTACAGTTTTGTATCTTTCAACAGTTTCTCAAATTGGTGGTCAACCTCAATGCAAGCATAGGCCTACAAAGATTCTACCGCGTCCTGCTGTGTTTCGATTCGCGTAACATATAGTTCAATTCTGGCAACTATAGTCCACAGACGAAGAGAATGAAAGCACGGGACGAAGGGGGGCACTGGGAATTGCAAGCGATACAATGACATACTACCTGAGAATAAAGAAACACTCGTGACCTGTGAAATACCTAGTGCTTTCAATCACTTTGTCTGTGGACAGTAATTCCTTGCCCATTTCACTGGAGTTTCAAACAAATATGATTTTAGATATCCCCATACGAAATAATCGGTGGGAGTCAGATTAAATCCTTTGTCATGGCTTCCTTGTCATCAGACTCTTGTAGTAAATGTAAATAAAGAGTAGGCCTACAGTGTAGGGCCTATGTAAATGTGTACGCACGTTAAATGTAAATCAGCTGAAAACAGTAGGTCTATTGTTAGACAATCATGATCATCATCTGCCTTTCAAATATTAGGCCCAGTGGCCCGTTACGGTCTCCCGCCATCTCCGAAAAGGTCGACCCACAGATCTTCTGCCTCGAGGAATGTAGTGAAGAATTTGTTTTGGTATTCTGTGACGATCCATGCGCTGAATATGGGCTAGCCAATTGTTTCTATATTCTTGGAGGTATTCAGATATAGGTACGATGTTTAACTCTCTGGCTATTGTTGAATTTCTTTGGTGGTCTAGAAGGCTATAACCTGCAGTTCGTCGCAGAAATTTCATCTCCGTGGCTGTAATATGACGGTCATCCTGAGTTCTGATGGTCCAAGCTTCACTGCCATAACAGATTGTGGGTCTAGCGAGAACTTTATAGATTTTCATTCTTATGTGTCTCTGCACTTTTGATGGCTTAAAAACTTGGTTGATAATTCTTAAAAGCTTTATTATAGTTTTGTATTTTAAAGGATATGTCACATTCCTCATTATAAGTTAGATTATATTCTAAGTATTTAAATGAATTTACTTGTTCTAATATAGAATTCTGAATACAAATTTTACTTCTTACTTGGGAATTTCCCTTGAAAGGCCATAACTTTAGATTTTGTTGTTGATATTTCCATGTTAAATCGTTGGGCTATTATGTTAAGATGATGAGTGGAATATTGTAATTCATCTTCATTATTGCCGAAAAGAGCCTGATCATCTGCATATAAGAGTGTGTCTAGAATTGAGTGTCTTGAGAGAGGAATATTACCATGAACTGTCAATCTCCAGTGTCTGATGATAGCATTAATGTATAGCCTACATTAAATAGAAGTGGTGATAGAGGGCATCCTTGTCTGACTCCGCAATTTATGGTTAGACAATACGAAATACAAAGTTTACTTCCATGTCTCCTAAGGCTGGCTTCTCGTATCCTAAGTTCCCTACCTTGCTCAATCGAGCATCCCCTATGTTCTGTTTAACTTTTGCACTCTCTTACAGAATCATTCTGTATAGGCCTATATACGCAGGCATAAATTTATTCGGCCACGGTGGACTAGTTAGTGGTTATGCTCCTTGCCTCTGGTCCCGACGGTCGCGTGTTCAAACCCGGCCGGGATCGATGGATTTTTTGGGATGGAAAAATCGAAGGAGCAAGTCCTCCGGGAGGGACTTTAGGCCATGGGTCCCCAGTTTAAAGATTTTTAGGCTCATAAAAGATCCTTAAGCCTGAATGAAGAGGCCTCTAAGGAAAATTTACCGAATTTTCCCGTCTTAGTACTATCTTGGTTTCCTAGATGTCAGTATGAGGCGGAACGCTGACCACGGACCACTCAAATGCCATCTGTACGAAAACAAGTAGAACTAAATTAGTATGGTTCAAATTCTTCCTTGTAAGGGGAGAGCGTCTAAATCTCTGTTAAGGGAGGCACGGGCTTACAAGATACAAGAAGATAAATTTATTCTATTATCATACATGTAGGACTGTCTATAGGCTATAGGCCTATATCTAGCGAAACAAACTTTCAGAGGTTGTCAGGGATGTTGGCTGAGTGCTTTGAAATAGTCTAGGCCTAAGGAACTCTTGGTCTATGATAACAGAGCAGTGTTATTGTTTTAGAAATTTTACATATTCTTTGGATCATTATAAATTTACGAGTTTTACAGTAGGCCTATCTTAGCCTATATAACTTATCATATTTACGGTATTAAATAATTTCTCATCTTTCTTTGTACTCTATCAGAATCCATTATATCACGATCCAAATGGCATAGCCTATTTACATGTGTAACACGTCAACAACACATTGCTCTGTAATTAGTCACCGGAGACCATAGATTCCATAGATTCCTTATATCAATACACTCATTCAGCAACCTTGAAAAACCTATGAAAATTTGTCGATAGAATATTGTCTTCTATTAGGGCCTATTTATTAAGATGTTAATTAGACCTATATAATTTTTATTAAAATATAGAATTATGGAATATTCACCTGAAATCATAATTTTATATTTTAATTTTGAATAATGCCTCAACGGAACATAACGAATCTTATATCATTTTTACCTGGTAAGTCAGTTGTCCTCAACTAAATTATTAAACTTCTTCAAGTTATTCTAATATGGAGGCCTTTCGAAAACAATATGTCATCTTCTGCGTTTTAACTGGAACATCAGTTATTAGTTATGTTCCAGTTAAAACGCAGAAGATGAAACATTGTTTTCAAAAGACCTCCATATAAGAATAACTTGAAGAAGTTTAATAATTTAGTTGAGTACGACTGATTTACCAGTTAAAAATTATATAATTAACATCTTATTACATAACCTCAAAGGTGCTTTAATATGAATTTCAAAAGTGTACTATTTATTAGTCAACAATCGTTGGGAATAGCGATCTTAAGAATTAATTTGCTACTATGTTGGTTTATGTAGTGCACTGGAATTCATGTTTTTTATATTTGTGTCTTATAAACTAATACCATCCATTCTTACAAATCCGAGCTCGATGACTAAGTATGTAGGGTAAGATACGAAAACATCAGCTTTCAAGGGTTTCCTATCTTTGCTCTCCCTTAGTCACTCCCTATGTTGCAGCAGCTGTTACCTAACCTTTGTTACAGATTGTAATGAATGGACCGATTTTTATTCAATCAACCTTGAAACAATTTTTTTTAAGTAGGCCTAGAATAGGATATAAAAAATTACAAATATATCAATCTGGAGTAGCTATACTATGCGACGGTATAAACTAACTCACTATCACTATAAAACCTGCAGGTTCATGGCTCATGCGGACATGAGCTCTTCATATAGGCCTATCATCAGCTATTTTTTCCAATCACTCTGTATAATCTAGCGCCTAGCTTACCTCTTATTATAGTTAATATTATTCTCCCACCTTATTCTTGACCTACTAACTTGGGGCTTTCCCTTTGATTTTCCTACAAGAGTTTCCATGCCCATTTTTCATTCCCCATTCAAGTCACATGTCTAGCCCATTATAGTCTACGAGACTTAACTGTTCTTTCTATTAGCTATATCCTACGCCTATCTGGTTTCCCATAAAGATTGTGTAGCTCAATTGTACATTATTTATATGCTAATAATTTTAATCCAATGCTTACATTCAGTTAAAAAATTTGTGGGTCAAAGTTGACTAATGGTTAATAGCTCATTTCTGATTCCGAGAATCTTGAAATCAAACTTGAACCGGATTTTCTAAAGGACTAAAAATCCTTAGTACCGGTATTGTTCTCTTCGGAAGGAATGTAAAGTCTTCCGTCGTGTGCCATATAGACTATTTAATTCACATGAAGGATCATCGAGCCCTTTCACATTCATAGCCTATTTAAACTGTTACTACGTGGACACTAGTTGAACAAAACACTAAGTCTAACAAATAGGCTATCAGGTAATTTTTTACTGTAAATTAATATAAAATATCTTACTTTAAACTTAGGGACATAATCTAACTTTTTATAACTTGGGTTTAAATTATGATAGGCCTATAGTTAAATTAATAAATTTAATTTGATCAACAAATAGCTCTAATAGGCCTACTTATACTAGTATTGTCGTAAGTCTGAAATTTGCTATTAGGACTTATATGAACAAATGTTTCTATAGGTATAATCACAAAAAGAAAACATTTGCCATAGCCTAAGTAATGCCACGAGTGATTTCCAATTTATCTAGAGAATTTGGAAATCAGAAGTGGCATTTGTTAGGACTATTTAACGAATAAAATTAAGCTGTTTACTCACAAATCATTATTTAACTATAGTTATTTTAAAATATTTATATATTTAATGTAAACGGCGATGTTTGAAAACAAATGAGAAACAATAGGTACGTTTCATCTGCTTCTTTTGTTTATCACTGCAACCAGATCATACTATTTATTGTCAAAGGAACGCAATATTGTAAGTGTGGAGAAAAAATGAAACACATCAAACTGTGTATTAATTAATTTCTGATGTCGTATGATGTAAATATGACAATTATATTTTTCTGGATTGTTACCTGGGAAAAAATAGCCTACTTTTAAGAAAGTGCAAACAGTTGTTTCTTTTTTTGGTGGTATAATAAATTGCTACAAATGTTTTTATATTAACTCCTGCAAGCGCTGTGTGTTGACATCTAGTCACTATATATCCAATCTGGTAGCCGTATTTCTTATAGGCTCAGTTACTGCAAAATAATGGTCAGACCTGTTCAGAATATTAAAAAGGAGGAGCTTTCTTTAATATGGTAAATTTAAGACTGATAAATATTTCGTGAAACACGACTCTGATTGGTTGTAAAACAGAAATCATTGAAACGTGATTGGTCATTAACTCCCATTTGGGGCATGAGTTAAATAGTCTCCTTAAATATCACATTTATTTGTTGGCCCTGCACTATTAATTTGTTAAGTGCAGTAAGAGAAGATAATGCCGTTGGTAAGCATCAGATGGCTTAACATTCTACCCACCCGCCTTCTTCTGGTTAACCAACTATGCATAGGCCTATCCCAAGTGAATGAATTACTATAAAGACTGTTGAAGGAGTAGATACTTACCGATAACTGAAATTCTCCTCTATGTGGCGTTGCCTCCTTTAAGCCCAGCATAGGTCTACATGATTGTTCACTTTTTTCATTGCGCCCGGAAGCCTATGTAATATTGATTGTCAGAGATATACTCTAAAGAAAACTCGATTTTACCTTCTTAACGGCGAATGTCCCATATGTTCTAAATTGCTATAGGCCTATGCACATTTCCCAAGATGATATAACTCTATTTTCTAATTAAAAACAGGCTATTGCAATAAGTACCAGGGCTACTGCATTTTATGGAGTAAGAGAGTGTTTAGATAAAGAAAGAATCATATACGCCTATATTAACTAGGCCTATAACATTAGTAGGCCTATAGATAGGGCCTAAGTATTTCTATTTTGAATAGTTAAGTTTAAATGTTAAATTGCTGAGATAGGAAGAGGGAAGAGTGTGGTAGAACTATGTTTATGATTAATAGTGAAGCATCTACCATTAGATAAATAATTCAGCATAGTTTATGTGTAGGCCTACCTGTAGACCTACTGTTTCTATGGAAGATAATTGGAAGAGTAAACTTAGGTCTGTGTGTTAGGTGTTTGTGTAATAGGCCTCTATACTTAAGTCTTAGTGTGTGCAGTCAGAGTCAACCCAGGAAGTTACTGTGTGTTTGGAATAGGGAAGTGATTTGCCATTTTAACGGTATTTTCTTGCGAGAAATCCTTAAATAAAACTGAAGTATGCAACACAGCAGGTACACAGTTGTAAGTTGTAGCCGTCCAAGTCACTACCTCTTCAGAAAAAAAAAACAGTTACCACTTGTCATTGAGCTCGTGCGGACCTGTAGGCCCTACTATCCTTTGTGAAAGTGTCGACTCTCATATTTACTATAAAACTAGTCTGCATGCTGTGGAAGAAAAACTAAGTTTTTTTTAAATGTATAGTACATAGATTTGGAAAACGTACTGCCAACCTTGCCCCTCTACCTCTCCCTACGCAAACAAATAGGCTACCATTATTATGAGTTTGGCAACAGGGGGGACACTGGCTTAGCCCGTAAGGTCTGTAGTAACTTCCTGGGTTGAATTAGAGTGTAGTGTGAGAGATAATGAAGAGAAGGGAGAATGTGAAATACATTGCTCACAATTAGACTAATTCTGTCGAAAAAGAACCAAGAGGACCGTTAGGCTTAGCTTCCTCATCTGACCGACGAATCGCTACAAACACTGTTAGCCTACATACCTTCTCAACGCGTATGGAAGGATTTCGAATTTAATCTTTGAGGCATTTTGTATATAATCTAGTGATTAGAAATAGTGTGACTAAACCTCCGCTACTTCAAGCAATGAAATGGAATATTTTACAATTATAATTCCCAAAATCTGTGGATACAGAATCCGGACTCGCTAGTTAGGAAACAGGCGTGTTAAAGCTCGATCTAGCGAGCTGAAAAATAAATATAGGCCTAAGGTTAATCAAACTGATAATGGTAAATCAAATATAGGCCTAACATTTGTTTATCTACTTAAGCAACATTTCTGTAGCTCTAGATGTTAATTTTTCTGGAATTTGTGCATTTTTATTAGGGCCTATAGGCATAGGCCTACAACTTTCCTCATTAGAGGATTGCCTCAAGGACAAAGTGATACAGACAATTAATTTTCGTAATTGATGAAATACATTTTGTAAATACATTAAAAAAATTTGAAGTTGTAATTGAAGTAGGCCTGTACATACTATAAAGTAGAAAATTTTTAAATATGGTTTCTTAAAATTGAAATTGGCCCTCTAATGGCAGAGATGGCAATTTTAGAAAGATACACCGTGTCCAAATCTAAGGAATTCCAAAAATTTAGCTAAGAATCCTGGTATAGTAGGCCCCTACCTCTTGCCCCGATCATCAATCCTGTGACAGTTAGGCCTATACTAATTGGTATTTATCTGTGTAATAGTCAATTGTTGGCTCATACATGGCTTTCTTTTCACAGTTAACTTCCTCAGGTTGGCCACTATGAGTCTTAAAACGGATTGTGGGATCTAATGTTATAACAATTTTAGAAGATGGTCTAAATGCATTAATATCTATTCATCTATAACTTCCATTAGTGGCCACACCATGAACTTCCTCATAAACTGTGTATCCATAATCTCGCAAGGTTTCTGCCATCATATTTCGAATAGTGTAGTGCCGAATGTTTCTCAGTGATTCTCCAAACGGGCAAATCCCAAGGACGTGTGCAAGGTTTTGTGCTCTCTGCAACAACGTCTACAGAGGGTATCGTCCCTAGACCTGCCCGGCAAACAACGCACCGCCGATACATTGGCTTGCATTATAATATTGCGGACTGTTTAATTACAGCTATTAGTAATTTCAATAGGCCTATATCCATTTGCTCTATCTAAATTAAATTAAGAAGTAGAACCTTTCAAAAATACCAACATCTAATGCCTGAATGGCTTGAGGCATCTTCATAAACAGCCATGGGATAGCTATAACATGCTCAATATGAACCTATTTCTCCTGAAGGTCTATGAGATGGAAATTATATTATGGGTCTAGGCTTACTAGGCCTACTCATTCCATATAATGTTTATCCTATATTAAAACTATATTGTTCTCATGTAGTCTATTATTGAGCAAGACTTATTTTTATATAGACCTATTGTATTCTAGATCTTCCATTCAGTCCCGATTTTAGAAGGATGACTATAAATCATCCTACGTAACTTTTGAAATATAGCGTACCTAATCTAAAACATAATAGAGTAAAGAAAATATTCAGACATTTGTTACAATCTCTCCAGGGATACATAGAAAAACGCAGAACGTCTATTAAACATTATATTTTAAATAATTCTTAATATATCAGTCTTGCCACCTGAACAATACCAATTTATATTTACAATTTGAAGTCACTTTTTTTTAAATAGATGAAGAATGTCTAAAATATTATATCCAGTGTTTTTAATGATTGAAATATAAACTTTGAAGTAAGCCCACTCATTTATCCCTAAATTCTGATTATTTAAATATAGATCTACATAGGCTGTAAGAATGTTATACGGCCTAATGATTAGAGAGAAGTATGATACAAAAAGTAAAGTGATTCCACCATAGACTTTAGGAGGCCCTTGGGGCAGTAGAGGGTTAAGGCTCCCACCCAGGCAATTGGCACGAGATGTCAGATGAGTTATCAGCTCTGCATGAGGGCCGTCTTCTGAAAGGCCTGTACGCTGTGAGAATTTAGTTGTCATGATTTCTACTATCCTCTTCTAACCTTGAACGCGTCCTTGTGTAACGATGTTCACTTCTTCTTCTTCTTCTTTTTCTTCTTCGTCATGGTTTAGGCTTTTTGCTAGCCTGTTCCGGCTCCAGATTGATGCTCTTTCCATCTTTTCTTTGGTCTTCCCAAATTTCTTCTTCCTCATGGTGAATAGTTATAGCCTATGCTGCTTTTGATATTCTGTTCTCAGACACTCTTGCTAAGTGTTCTTTCCAGTTTGTTCTGTATTTCACTATTGTTGTGTTTAGTTCCTCTACTTTTAGTTGCTATCGCATTTTTGTGTTGTGTTTTTTGTTTGTTCTTTGATATCCTGCTATTGGTGTGAGGGATTTCATTTCAGCAGCTTGTATTCTGGCAGAATGTTGTGTAACAATATTCACAATAACATTTTATTATCTTTTGTCAGAATTATTGGAAATGCTTGTGTGTTTTCATCCCCAACCTCCTAACACAATCCAGCACGTGGTAGTTAAACACAGCATTTTTGTTTTTTCTTCAGACATAGCCTATTACGGTGACGGAGGGAAAGGTGGGCAGTCATACCCGTCTCTTTCTTAAACCGACCAGACTAATTCTCGACGGAGAACTAAATCATTACAGACTATAGTCTACTCATTTCAGTTAGTGGCTATGTCCACCGCAGGGCCATGGTGCTGCCACAACGTTCAGGACAGTTTAAAATCCTGACTCTACTGAGATCCAAAGCAGCGACCTTCCGGTTTGAAACATAACCAAGTACGCTGTGGCGTGCACCCAGTGTAATACAAATAATCATAAATTTTCTTCTCCAAATTGGCATCAGAAACGTGGATAATATTATTTTCGAAATAAATTCTGGCATCTAGGACCATTCCTCTTCGTGAATGTGTTGTTAACAAATGCCTAAGAAAATATTAACTACCTGGCCAATACCCTGGAACTATCGAACGCGGAAGTTCATGTCCTCGCGAACAGAAATTCCTCATAGCTCTACATCATCATCCTGAACTAATATTTTACACTTATTCTGTGTAGGCCTATAATTCACTTTCCTCAAATCATGGTTAATATTCTATTAATAAAATAGTAGGATATTATTGGTGATACATTTGTATTATAGGCCCACAGAGTCAATAAAAGTCCAAATCACCAAATTAAAAATTAAAAGAGCCAACTAGTTTCAAAATGAAAATGATAGTTTCGCTATTGAAACTAGTTGGCTTTTTTTAAATTTAATTTGGTTATTTGGGTTTTTTATTGACTATGTAGGCCTATAATGGTTAGGCCCTAATATTATTTTTCCCCTCATTCCTGACTTCTTTCTGGACGCTTTTCTTCTAGTTCTCCTAAAAGAAGTTCCCAATTCCATTCTTTAGGCCTATTTTTTAGTAGAATAAAACGTTTCGATTTAGGCTAAATAAACAAATGGAGAATACTTTTTCAGCTAATTACGGATAAGCACAGCCTACAGTAAAACGAAATAATTCCTAGTTTCAAGCAAAGTGGTCGATCAACTTGACTGATGGAGATTCGGTCGGTTTCCTTAGTTGTAAGGAAAAATGTTGGTTTAGAAATTGGCCTACTTTATAAATACCCTTTTCATCTTAAATCATAATCAGCAATTTTCATAACATTAAAATTTAAGCAGAAAACTTATGAAACTATGGAACAACAGACTTACACAAAATATTAGATACAAACTTTCAGCCAAAGTAGCTTTTGAACGTAAGTTTTAGAATAAATTTATAGTTAAATTACCAAACTCAAAAGTTTACCAGTGTGCTTCAATTTTTGAAGTCTCTAATTGTTTGTACAATTTCTCGTTTAGGGCCCATCCAAATTTAATTTTATGCAAAATATATATAGGCCTAATAGTCTATGTTACAACAATGTTAGGTCTATAGTTAGGCTAACATTTTTGTTTGTTTTTTATGTTATTAGATTGCTAGTGCTTTTTCAGCAGTTTAATTCTTTATTTATTTAGGCCTATTTGACTCTTAAAGTCTTTATGGTAGCACAGATAATAAATGGTAGACCTGCATATTACCAAGAACTGATGGATATACAGATTATAAAAGTTTTAACTGACTACAATAGTTGGGCCTATAATTTAGGAGACCTAAGATAAAGTTAAACAACTACTCTACATAGGCCTATCTATATAGATTACTATAAAATTATAAAATATTAATTAATCATATGACATGTGAGTGCAATAAAATTTTCCTTTGTTTTAAAAACTGAATGTAAAATTATGCCATTTATTATATCTAGGCATAAGTTAGGCCTATAACATAAATTATTATAGAAAAATTATTAAAATTAGACGAGTTAAGATAGATTTATTAATAGGCCTAGGCCTATATCGTTATATCTGAGCTATAGAGTTCATATCTGGATGATTAATTCAAAATCAATTCATTAGAAGATAGACCTATGCTCATGTTTGCAGCAAGTACATTTGTAGGCCTATCTAAGAATATTGTATGATTTTCTCATAGCCTAATAGTTTAAAAATCACACAATGATTAAATTAGGCCTAGGTCTATCGAAAGTATTTCCAATAATTTAGGCCTACTTTAATTAGAAATCACTCAAAACTTATGGTCTCTATAAAGCCCTCAAGTTTTGTCTTTATTTTTCATCCTTTTCATCGTCTTCTTCTGAAGGATTTACACACTCACACACAAGTCAATCCTCTGGGCAGGACGCGATAGCCCTACTCTGCACCACACATTAGACAAATACATGGCGGCCGACCACTGTGGTTGGCTGTAGGCTATACCAGGGTTACTGCCGAAGAGGACACAGGGTATGTGGGTACCGATGGACTAGTATTTACCATATTCGCATCTGCTTCCGGGATAGCGGGATCAAACCCAGCCTGTGTTTCAGGATTTTTAAGAGTGTAAATATCCTGGGCATGGCTTCCTTCGGAAGAGAAGTAAAGCTGTGGATACCTTTTCTTTGAATCTGAAGCCTGAACAAGAGGCTTCCTGTCAACATTTTTTTCGGCCCTTTCACATCCAGATGTTAATTTTTCTCCGATAAGGAGCGTCGTTAAAAGTTATTAAAATTCAAGTAGTAGAAGGCATCATACGACAACGAACACATATCCACACCTAAGTTGGAGTTTAAAAATCCAGTAGGCCTATCCCTTTACGAATCAACACTGGCCCTACTAACGCTAGTCAGAGATTGTACTGACACGCCGCGACGAGGGGCCAATAGCTACTGTGTAAATTATTCAAATATTTACTTAATATCTTAAAAAAAATTACCAGTTGAATATGGAAAATCAGACGGATGTTATAGGCCTAATAATACCAATGCCAGGGCTACTTATCGAACTAGATTTTTATTAGGCTAACCAATTCGCTTCACGTTTAAGACCTCGGTGTATTTCCCCAGAAACGGGATTTAAGTTAGCGTAAATTATATCGTCTATTTTTAGACATTCAAAACAAACAAAAAATAACGGTAGCCTACTTGAGATCACATTAAGGTTGAAGATCAAAACACAATTTCTCTAGTACTCATAAATGTTAACAAAAGATTACCCTGTCAAGGGATGTACAAAATATTGCAAAATATATAACAGCAGAGTCAAGCGAGTGTACCTCCTCTTCTGAGTTGAAGGCGATTTATTTGCCGGCGAGTCTACCTCGTCTTTTGAGGCGAATGGGTTAACTTAGTGTAAAAGGCAAGTTTGTGCTCTTTCAGAAGAAGCTAGAAGATGTGCTATAGGCCCATGTGTTGACTCTTAATACAGAAAAGCCTGTAGACTATTAATGATTTCTTTAAACTAAGGATACACAATTGAATTAATTAAACATTTTTATAAAAAAAAAACAGTCCTCTTCACGTGATTTGGAAATGCGATGTTAAGTGAGAAACATGATAGCATGACATCATCTGTCACTCAAAACTAAGGTTATCTTCATATTTAGCCAAAGACACAATAAAAAATTGCCTTCTATTCCAAGGAGGGTTATCACATGTTAAAATTTCTGAACGTTGATAACTGACATATTTGACCATGACACAATGGTCATTCAAATAAAGTATGTGTCTAATTTCAACTTTCAATCTGTTATCTGTACAGGAACACTGCTAAACTACAACTACAGTGAGATTTTGTTACATTTATTCAAGAAAATAAATAGAAAAAACACATTCTTTACAATTTGAGTAAAGCTATGGCTTAGTTGTTCCCACGCCGCGCCGTAGCCGAGTGGTTTAAGGCATAGCCTAACGACTAAATACAGAGCTACGGGACTTGGGCTGGTTCAAGCTCCCATGGGGGAAGAATTTTTATCATGGAATATCGCCAGTAGGCCTATAGGACCGGTGCCCACCAAGCATCATGAGGAATTTGGGCAGCTCTAATAAATTGCTGCTCCAGGTCGATAAAAATAGCTATAACGCCTGGGAGACTGGACATACTGGTCACAAGTCACCCCTGTTCTGGCTAGATGATCATCCACCACTGTAAATGACAAGTGGATGTGGGGCCAGCAGCCATGGTGTAAAAAAGTATGGCTTTCTAAATCAGTCTTCTTTCAATATAGGCCTACGTATCCAACATATAGGCTAGGCCTATCATACATACAGTAATCTAGACCTTGTAAAATTTGAAAATCACAACACAAGAGTCTCAGGAATTTACATTATGAAATGAAATAGCTGACGATGGGAGTAAGATCTTCCGAAACTTACTCTAAAGTTTAAATGGAGTTTTAGCATATTTTTGACAAATTGGAACTCAGTCTCCAACTTTTTTTGCTCATAAATATAGCAGTTGTCAAAAAAAATGCCCCTCTGAAAAAGTTTAATTTATGCAGGAGATTTATTTTATTAAGCCTATCGAAATAGGCCTATTGCTATAAACATCTTGCAGTGTTTTGTAGTAGGACTATAACATCAAATTAATAGGATTTATAATGGCAAAAATAATCCTACCTCTTTTAAGTGTAGGTAGCTAGGCATATAGGCCTATTTAAATTATTAGATTAGGCCTAATAATAATTAGTTAAGAAATAGTGAATGAAAGAAACAAAATGTGATTTTATTATATACCCAGATGCACTATCAGTCCAAATAAAATTATTTAAAGGCCTATGCCTATCATCATTTACCTATAGGCCTGTAAATATATAATTATATTAGGTACCTATAAGTTATAATACAGTTAGACCTATGTAAAATCATTATTTTCATTGGTAAACTCCACCAGGCTAAATAAATAAAATAAAAAGTTGGCGCCTAAGAACAAATTACAGACTTAATTTATACAGGACCTGGTTTTGTAATAAAATTATTAAATTAAATTAACTCAGTAGGCCTACATTAAAAGGTTGGATAACATATGATTAACTAACAGGGATACTAGAGCAGAGCACATTAACACATTCGACCTTGGACTACTGATGATGCTTAAAAATAATAATCATGAATTAACCAAAAATAGACTAAGTTATGATCAGTAGGTACAACCTTAAAATATTCGAAATTTTACTCTTCAATGATAATAAAAACTGGTATAGGCCTATTGCATTTTTTCTTACAATAAATAAAGGTCTAGACATATTTTTAATTTATTGAAACAGAACGATTTTTACAACAGTGTCCCATAGGATATCCCGGAACAAGATCCAAATCATTTAAGGTAGGATACCAATTGCCTAATACATGTCTATAATACACTTAAAAATAATAATTTAATCTTGGTTTTAGGTAAGACATACATTATTTCAAAAGTCAATAAAGCTAGGAGCTACCGTAATACGAAAAAGAAAAAAATCTTCCTAACCACACTTCATACATAGGCCTATTTTTATTTAACTTATCAAATATGTTAAAAAAAGCCGGTATTCCTCACTTTGGACTATATGCTCTCTATACGACCAATTTACAAATTAAATCTTATTGTTTGTTAATTTTCTAAGCTGATAAAGTCTAGGCCCTATAATATAATTTATTTTTATTTTTCAGGTCCACACAGAGACTGCTATGAATTACTACGATCTATACGTCTGCAAAAGGTTTGTCTAGCAATAATAAATTATTTTAAAGTAGAAGGAAAGCTCTCAATCAAAATGTGTTTGGAGTTATGAGCAAAAAAATGCATCTAAGTTATGAAGCTAATCCTCCTATAGCTAGACATACTGACTGAATCTGAAACGCTATTTTGGTATCCTGCTGACAACATAAGGAATATTAACCGAAGCTGTAAAAATGCAACTGAAGTTATGATTCAGTTAATTTATAATGGAATCCAGTTATTTGCGTAATTATGTTTTAGCATAGTGATTTAAATAGTTTATTTTATGTAATTTAAACAGTCAACATAGCTAAGCTTACACAAATAAGCAACTTTTAAAATTCCATATAGGCCTATGAAAGCAGAGACGTTCACAATATGGCCTTACTGATAATATCATATTAAATATAAAATTAGTACCTGGTAAGTCAGTGGTCATCAACTAAATTATTATATTTAACATTTTCCAATACTGTTATTTTAACACAGTTCCAATAATGGATCATATTACGTTATAATATCATAATGATATTGTGAAAAGAAAAATTAATGTATGAACCAGGAATCGAACCGTGTAGTGGGCTGCACACAAGTCTGGAGAACTAGAGGTCCACGGTTCGATTCCTGGTTCACACATTATGCATAATTTTTCTTTTCACAATATCATTATAATAGGCTATTATAAATTATTATACTTCATCAAGTAATTCCAATATGGAGACCTTTCAAAAACATTGTTTCATCTTCTGCATTTTAACTGGTGCTCTTAAAGTACCAATTAAAATGCAGAAGATGAAACATTGTTTACGAAAGGCCTCCATATTGGAATTACCGGATAAAGTATAATATTTTAGTTGAGGACGACTGACTTACCAGGTACCAATTTTATATTTAATATCTTATTACATAACCTCAACGGTGTTTTAATATGAATTTTAAAAGTTTTGATCCCCTATGTTAAATCTATTTAGTGAATCATATTCAGTCAGACCTCGAAAATATAGGCCTATCTTATTATTTTTTATGACCACAAGAGTTTATGTAGCCTATTGGCAATTGTGCAAAAAAAAACATAGTGTGTGAGAATAGTCTAATAGAACTTTGAACAAAGCAGAATAAAATTAATTACATTTGTTTTACAAAATTCATACATCTTTAACAGAGGAAGGAATAAGTTATTGGTTATAAAACATTAAATGAAACAAATGTATGGAAAGTAGATTTTAAATATTTCATTTCACTTAGGCCTAACCCAAAATTATTGTTACATAAACATCACAGATCAATTTTAATTATTTATTCTTAGACATAGGCCTATAGACACATAGGGTTTTAATGAGTTTTTTAAAAATATATTTTAGGTAATGCATAGGCCTAATTACATTTCATTGGATTTTTATAAGCTAAATTTACACGGCCATAAAAATATTATTGTAAGTTAGTCTGTTTTTTTATATTAGTCTAGCCGTAAAATTTTCTTAAATTAAATTAAGATTAGTCTATTTTTCGTAATAGTAGATTTTTTAGATAATAATTGTTATGCTTATCATATTGTAGGTCAATATAAAATAACTATTTTTTTTGTTATGCCTATTTTTCTCATTTTTTTGGGTCTACATTATAAATAAAAATACACAGGACCAAAGGTGAGCAAATCTACATTTTTATTTTCCCTAATGAGTTCTGATTATCATCTTCTATGAACCTGTTATAGGCTAAACTAGCTTCGAGTTTGGTAAAGCCTAAACGTAAATCAGTTCTTGGATTTCTTATTAGGCTAGTTAGTAGACTATGTTAGTAAATTCCGAATTTATGTGATCACAATTTTTATAGGCCTATATCTTTTAGGCCACTATATTCTGAGTGCTCTGTTTAGTTAGCTATTGTAGGAAGACAACCTTAGAGCTGTTTGTTTTGCTTTATGAATCCTTCATTGTTGAATTGGAACTATTCTGAATTCTTAAAACAAAGAAAAAGGTGTGATCAGTTTTTGAATACGTCAATATAATAAAGTGTCCAATTAACCAATTGCATCTAATATTAGGCCTATAAGACCATCGAGGTGTAAGCCTATAATTGGAAAAAGGTCTGTTAATGTTTTATATTTGATTATTAGTATGAAGACTAAATGATCACAACAAACAATTTTTCAAAATTATAAAAGTTGCTTTCTCTCCTTTAGCCTATAGAAAAACTCATGTTCCGTTATGAAATCGCACATTATGATAGAATATGCACACAAACAATGCATTTATTATCCATTCAATGATAGTCGCTTATGCATAATAGATTGGGCCTATTTATTAATTAGTTCTATAATATAGCTAATATAATTTCCAAAATAAAATATTTTGTTTTTATTATTAGGCTACACTTTATTAGAATTTTTGGCAAAAAAATAATCTTATTAGTCACTGATGTTTTTATTATTAATTTAACATTTCTCAATGAAAGATAAATTAAATTTGAAGAGAAAAATTTTCGCCTAGACCGGGACTCGAACCCGGGACCCTTGGCTTTCCGGGCCAAGTGCTCTACCAACTGAGCTACCGAGGCGAGTTACGATCTAGACGCAAATTTTTCTCTTATATACGTTGTAATTCCCTATCGCCAAAAGCATTTGGCGATAGGGAATTACAACGTATATAAGAGAAAAATTTGCGTCTAGATCGTAACTCGCCTCGGTAGCTCAGTTGGTAGAGCACTTGGCCCGGAAAGCCAAGGGTCCCGGGTTCGAGTCCCGGTCTAGGCGAAAATTTTTCTCTTCAAATTTAAATTTTATTAGTCACTAACTGTTTAGTCTTCTTTCTGAGGAATAAAAGAAGATACGCCCTCTTGAGTTTTCCCAAATGTTAGCCAATCACGAGAACAGAGATTTTAAATATTGGGACCTTAATAGGCCTTTGTGAACCAAATAACTTAGGCCTATATATCATATCTCATAAATTATTATCTTTATAGAATTTGTTTTATATAACACATTTAATTTAATATCAATATGTGAATGGTGTAATTTGTTTTTAATAACCCTAAACTAAATGGATAACTAAAATAGGATTATAGCCCTATAAAATACAGTAGGCATATTTGAATTAAGAAACTTCCAATTTTAGTGCTAGACATAGGCTATACAAAAAGCCTAATTTTTATGGCTTCTTAATGAAAACAATCTATATTAATAGGCTACTCAGTTTTTGTAGAAAATGAGACAGGACAGGAGATTAAATTAAACATTCGTTAAAGTAGTTTAGTAATCTGTAAGCTTTTAAATAAATCAATAAGAAGATAATTCTAGGAAAGTAGCAAGTTATTAATTATTTCCATAGGTTACAATTTATGTAATATTAATACTATCCTACATTATTTTGTTCTCAAATGTATTTCAAACTTAGTAGGCCCAATATTATAGGAGTAGGCGTACATAAGTTTGATGTAGGCCTACTGTAATAAAATGCCTGATTTACATTTAGACTTAAGCCTACGTACAGATTAATTTGATCATCTGTCATACAGTTATAAATATTTTATTTTCATTAAAGCAAAAAATAAGCCGTCAAAAATAAAAAGTATTAGGCCTATTTTTAGATTTTATTATGAACTATTTAGTTCTAAAATGAAACATGGCCAAGAGTTATAGCCTATGCCTAAGTCTATTTAATTTTATAAATATACCACACTTTAATATCTTTGGTTCTTATAAAATGTTTTAAATTAGGTATACAGTTGATATCTAGTCTATATCTATAGGCCTATAGGTCTAGTAAACTTGTCTTCGGATATTGTTAAAAATAAGCTATATGCATATAAAATTAGCCTATAACTTATTCATTTAAAATAAATTATATTGTCCTATGAGTACAATGATAATTTATTTGATTTGATTTGAATTAAAAAAAAAGTATTTAGATGGCATAAGTTAAGTTAGATTCAGAGTTACAGGAATAATTTTTAAATTAAATCAAAATCTAACACAGCTTGAAGGCCTAAAGGTATATATAACTTAGTAAATTGCATATAAATTCGTTTTATTCCTGGAAAGACAAATTCAAGTCAAAAATTGCTGACATAATTTTGTTTCACATGAGTCTGCATTGAAATATTTAAAATAATTATTGAAAAGGCAAACTAGAACTTATACTTAGAATGTTTATTATGGTGTGAAGGAAATTCAGCAAGGTTATTTTAGATTTTAATTAGTTGAATTTGTATTTTTATTTACATTGTAACATAAAAACCAATTAATAAGCTTAAACATATTACAAAAAAAAACGGAATGTTTAATATGGTGTTAAGTATAAGGCCTACCAAGATTTCAATATTACCAATTTTAATTTTGGTTACAGTAGGTATAATTGGTTTATACTGTTAGGTTATCAAACTATAATCCATACTTAACTCTATAATGCAAGAGAAATAATTTAAAAACACCCAGAAAAAAAAACTAAATTGCACAGGTCTGTATTCGAATTAATCACGAATCGAAGTAAATTATAATGATGAACAACAGTTATTATCAAGACAGATGAGTTTTCTAATGGAAACTATACGTTGAAGGCCTACAATTTTGCCAACATGACGTGTTTAATTACGCCCTAACCGCTATTTATGTTCTTCAATGAAAGAATTAGCAATGGTCGTTAATTGAAAAACAAAAATATATCATTCACTTAAATTTATAGGTTATGTACGTCAACAATGCTTAAACAAAGACTTCGCCTTTATAGTAGGCCTATTATTTTATCTATGGACTAAATAGAGTAGGCCCACAAATTCACACATGCGCTATACTTCACTTGTTTCACTCACTAATTACAGTCTATAGTAATCACTAACTTACCGTTCATAATATATTGTCTTATAGTAGATGCCTTCATTTCACTTCACTGTTATAAACCTACCCTCCATTTAAATAACATTGTGTTATTGATAATGACACTGATTTGTGTTGGATTAATTAAAATGCATTTGCGGGGGTATGTTTTAAGTTATAATTCCACAGGTCAATGGATTTGTTTGTTTTATTGTAGATTATTAGTTAATTTACACTAAGCGAAAACTGATTTGTTCCCCGTTGAAATATAAACCAATAGCCTTTCAGAGATTCAATAGAATTGCGCGTGTCCTTTGTAATGAAATACGCCCCTAGTTCAATTACGGTAAATTAAATGTCACTCTAGGATTGAGTTGTGTGATTTTTAAATTCATCCAACACCTTGATGTGATGTTATGAGCTGATAAGTGTACAAATTTGATGTTTATTGGCATGTGTAGAAAGACGGAGCGGACATGCGGTGATCGTGCGAGATTCGCTTATACCACTGGCCCGGTAGGTCACTTCTTGTCTCCCGGATAGCAAGACCGTACGAGGGGGTCACAACACCTATACACCAGAGCAAGGGTTTACGTTTTCGACGACTTGCAAGGGATAGACAAGGACAACTATATAGTCGGGCGTGTCGCATCACAACTGGCGCTAAGGGGTTGTGAGAATGAGACAGAAAACAACCCCCGAAATGGTGTGTGTGTGTCTGTGTATAAAAAAAAGTTGACCCCCTCCTTCACCCCTTTTTTCAACCTCCCCCGCATCCAATGTCGACCTGAGAAAGACGGACATGCGCTCCAGAAATACAGCTTGATAACAGCTGCGCTGATGACGTCCAAGAGGCGGTGACATTCTATAAGGAAATGCTATCTCTCCCTCCACCTGGTGACAAACCCGGCGCCACGTTAACGCCCCTTTTTCTTGTTGACACCGACGTGTCACAAATGCCGGCTCGCACTTGCGCCTTCACGCGACATTGGAATGACACTCCCTTGCACCTGGTACTGTCTTTTCTTATCTCAAAGATCGATCTACAGTATTGCGCTAATCTGCTTCCAGCCATTGTTTAAAAATTTGCACCTGCTACTTAAAGAACAAGATCTAATAGTGAAATTTTACAAGAGTCTAACTATTAACGTCACATCCTATATAAATTGACACTTAACCTTAGCTACATAGGTTCATTTTCAGATTATGAATTTTATATTAAGTCAAATTTATATTTTTAATGCATTAGGCAACCGTAGATATAATTCCAATTTTATTTTAAAATATAATCACTATTAGACAGTAGTAGATGCCGATGACTCATTTTCAGGGATGTGATTATGGTAAATATTTTAACGAACTCCTTGTTTGGATTTGTTTAGGGCCTAAGAGAATCTTCCTACGTGACATTATAGGCTTACACTTTGAAAAATTAGGTAGGGCCTACATGCGGTTCATATCAAGTTACAATTCTTTAATTGCTTCTCATTATATGAAAGCATATCCGAAATTCAAATTATTTCTCAGCCTATTTTATAGAAGAAATATTTTTTTAATTCTCTAAAGGGCCTAAGCCTTTAAATTAATTAGCGTTTATATTTTTTCTAAAGGTTCTACATTGGCCTAAATGATAAGGTAATGGAATATTTTCTGAATGAAGATAGACCTAAATTATTAGGCTATGTTACAATATGATAGGATATAGGCCTAATTGAATGAGTAGCTCTGTAAGAATTAAATACAGTAAAGAAAATAAAATAAAGTAGAATTTAATATTGATGCAGATAGAAACTGTAAGTCGCGAACCTCGCATTGTACTCGCTAGATGGAACTAGTGGTCTTGTATGAAGCAGTTTGCCGTGGAATGAAACAAACAGTGAATCTTCACAATGCGTAGGATTACAATTTTTTCTATAATTAGGGGCCTACATTTAATAAACATATTTTAAATACGTTTTCATTAACTGAAAGAAAGTTAAAATCGGAAAACAATTTAGATCAACGTGAACTATAATAAATGTGTAACCTTTAATCCAAAAATAGATAGATCCTACTCCAAAATCAAGTTGAAATAAAAATTAGGCCTATACCCTATTTTAATAATAGGCTAGCAATGACACAGCATTTCTGTAAATATTTTTTTAAAACTGCCTAGATATGATTATAGGTAGGCCTAGGCCTATGTCTAAAAAAGTAATGAAACAATAAATTGCCCAAATATTAGCCTAAATTAACTACACGCCAATTTAAACTTAAATCTGTGACAAAATATAAAAATATAAAATTAATAAGCCTACCTGATAGATCAGTCATCCACAACTAAAACAAAGTTTTGTTATAAAACTTGAAGTAGTTAAAATATGAAGGCCTTTCAAAATTATGTTTCATCTTTTGCATTTCAACTGGTAGTCCTACTGGTGCAGAAGATGAAACATTGTTTTAAAAGGACTTCATATTTTAACTACTTGACGAAGTTTTCTATCTAAACTTTATTTTAATTGAATAATTTAATTAAATAATAAAGAAAAATGAAGAGATGGAAATACTAATAAAGTTTATAGAGGCCTATTATGATTTAAAGTAAGGTTTATTTCACCTTCCCACTTTTAGGGGTCTACGTAACTTAGGCTAATGTTATTTCTGTTATATTTGCTTAGGCCTAGTCTATAGGCTTATGATTCACCGATTGATTTTCAATAAATGTATCTAAATAAATGTTGGATAAATTACTGGAGTAGTTGTGACACTTATCTTCTTACCTATGCCCATTGTAGAGTAAGGTATCATCAGTCTAGTAACCATTCAATCATTTTGAAGTTTCCAAAACAATAAAGAAAAGATTTAGCACTTGAATTATATTCCTATGTTCACAATAAAAATTCCACTCATTTCACTTCCTTGTTTACATTAGAAAGCGTAAATATTTTGTCACACCATTTTTATTAGCATGAGGCTAGTTCCATACATTATCGCAGATATAAAACACAGTAATTAGAATAAACTTTAGTTCCATTTAACATATTTCACAATTTTCTGCTCTCATTTCCACTAATCCACAGTTTTGTTTTACATGAATCAGGCTCTTCTTTAGTTTTATTTCACCGATACCAGCTAGTGTAAAAGTACCAGTAGTTTGTCACTAATTAAAAAACACCCTATGAAACTTTGTTTTCCTTAACGTTTTTCACTGCACTTTGTGTTGAACTTTTTTTAAAATGATTTTTGGAAAAATACACTTCCAATTTTTTTTTGCGAAAGTTATGTTTATTTATGTGAAATTATGGATTCATATAATTTCATTTAATAATCACTTTGTTTTATTATTCTTTTTTAAAGATGTGATGCATTATTTTGTCACTCATACGTAAAAACCGACACTTTGTTTACTTAAGATCACGCGTTTTGTCACTCAAATATCACTTCTTGAAGAATTATTTTATTATGTAGTTGTAGGTGTTTTCTAGATGAGAACAGAAGAAAAATACACTTGTGTTCTTAAGTGATTTAGATAAAAATATCACAGGTGAAGGCTGTATAGTTATTTGTTGTGGTAAAGAAACTTGGGTCACACGACTTTACAATATCGTCTGCAGGTGTCGTAGGCCTGCACAGTTATATAGCTACACGCTGCATGCCAGGCGACCGTCAGGCAGTCACTGGCGACACAACACAACCACAGCGGTCTCGTCCTTTCTCTCCCCTTATTTTCCCCACCACCATCACCACCGTGCATCTGTCCCCTCCCCATTACATCCTCACGGGATTAGGCCTATGAAATGTCACCGACGAACCAGGGACAAGCAATCCCAGTGAATGGGCGGTGACTAAAAACCAAAGGACTTTCGTCACTCGTTGGGTGTCTGTCCTATCATTTTCCTCTCCTTATCTACTGTCTCTTTCCTGTAGAACTGGATGGCAGGTGACGAATGACAGTAACGTGTGACTTACGTATGTCACAAAGCCGGTAAAGTCCACTTCACTCGATAACAAGCCGGTGTTTCTATACGGGGTTCTCACGTGTTCGCGACTACTAGCGCCTCTAGTGTCTCAAAGCACTACAACAATATCAAGATTGGCATTCTCTTCTTTTCTTTTCTTTTCGTTATTTAACATTCTTTAAAACGCACAACAAATAAACAATGGGAATCACACCTGAAGATCCTAAGATGCACTATGACCTTGATGTTAAAGCATCTATAAATGAAATACAAAAGGATTAAAATAAAAAAGAAAAATTGATGCATTTATAGTTCTATAGGCTAGGCATATAGGCTACTAAACAAATCAATTCACTAGCTCTATTACAAAACCCGTAGGCTCATGACAGCGCGGACATAAGTTAAGCTTTCCATACATTCCTATCCTGAGCTGTTTTCCAATCTTCCCCTGTATGATCTACTTCCTTCAAATCATGCTTAGTGTTGTTCTATCTCATTCTTGGTCAACCAACTGGCCTTTTACCCTCTGGTTTTCCTACAAGAAGTCTCCATGTCCCTCTTTCATTTCCCATTCGTGCCACATGTCCTACCCATCGCACTAAACAAAGGTAAAACCGTAAAACTTACTAAATATAAGTGTTTGGTTATTTAGTAGATCGACAGCTTATAGTAGGCTAGACATATTCTTTAAATTAAAACAAAATTGTCTGATCCAAGGATCTATCCAGTGATTGTTGGTATCATTATTTAGTCGCATTTTATAGAGAGATATAGGCTAGCCTGCTTATGGACATTTGAAGGGAACAACATCTAGTAACATTCAGAAACACAATCACTAAGGTGATTTAACATGGAGTTAAGAAGATATTAAAATAATGTAATAGTTTCCGAGAATGATGTAGATCTAACATAATTTCACAGCTCAAATATATAAAAAAAAACTACCGAGATATAGGCTAGCCTGCTTATGGACATTTGAAGGGAACAACATCTAGTAACATTCAGAAACACAATCACTAAGGTGATTTAACATGGAGTTAAGAAGATATTAAAATAATGTAATAGTTTCCGAGAATGATGTAGATCTAACATAATTTCACAGCTCAAATATATAAAAAAAAACTACCGTCCACTTTAGGATGTAATTAAAAATTAGTTATATCTATAAGCCTAAAGAATAGGCCTATATGTGATTCTGTAGACCTACAGAGCATATAAAAGGCTACAAGGTCCTGTTGTTAAATTGTTAGGCCTATTCTCCCAATTATATAAGGCCTATATGGTTGCGAAACATAGACTCTTACTTTAAGGGAGAAGAAAAATTACGAGTAGGCCTGTATGGGAATAAAGTCCATAGGAAAATTCTTGGACCAAAGAGAGATGAACATACCAGGTGAATGGAGACGACCATTAGGCCTACTAATAGCCTAATGAGCTACATGATCTTTACAGGAAACCAGATAGGGCCTATAATAAGAACAGTTAAGTCTCGTAGACTGCAATAGGCAAGGTTCTTGTAGGAAAACGAGGGTAAACTCCTTCTTGGTAGGCAAGGAATGATGTGGTAGAATAACATTAACCATGATAATAATAATAATAATAATAATAATAATAATAATACTTTATTTATTCTGGCAGAGTTAAGGCCATAAGGCCCTCTCTTCCACTCAACCAGTACAAATACAAACAAATATTCGACAAATATAGATATACACTATACTAATTATAAACACTTAAAGATGCAATAAATGTAACAATGTAAATGTCATGTACAAACAACATTTTATAGGGTAATAACAATAATGATACGATAATAATAATAATAATAATAACAATAATAATAATAATATAAATATATATAATATGATACATTATACGGGAAACACCAATTAATATATATATATATCTTACACTGGATAATAATGAAGTCGATTTTAGAGCAAATATAAATTTAGATTCCTTTTAAAAGATGCCAATGTCCGGCAGCCCCTTATTTCTTGTGGTAGGGAATTCCAGTTGCGAGAAGTGGAGATGGTATATGACATGGAGTGATGTGATGTCCTATGTTGCGGTATATTAAGTAAGAGACTATGTTGTGATCTTGTGTTTAAGTTATGGTTTGAGGATAGATACTGGAAACGGGATGATAAATAATTGGGAATCGAGGTATGTAGGATCTTAAATAGGAGAATTAGACAGTGCGATTTTCTTCTCTCTTTTAGATGTAGCCATGACAATTCGTGGAATAATGGAGAAATGTGATCGTATTTTCGAACATTAAATATGAATCTGATACACATATTATGGACACGCTGCAGTTTGTCCGACAATCCGTCACTTATGTCAGTTAGTAGAACGTCACAGTAGTCAAAATGCGGCATCACTAAAGTTTGGATTAAAATTCTTTTAAGAGTTGTAGGAAGAAAATGTTTAAGTCGCTTTAGGGAATGCATTATGGAGAAGATCCTTTTAGATGTTTGTTTTACTTGCTCATGCCATTTTAAATTAGAATCTAAGTAAAATCCCAAGTTTTTAACGACGTCGGTATAAGGAATTTGTTCATTATCTAATATGACAGCCGGCATATTGCCATTGTTTATGAGGTGTAATAGCCTTGGATGTCCGATAATTATTGCTTGCGTTTTGTTTACATTTAGTTTCAGTCCATATTGTCTGGACCACAAAGATATATGCCTGAGGTCAGTGTTTACTTTGTCAATACATTCATTAATTTCGTCAGGCCTAAAGTGTGTGTAAATCTGTAGGTCGTCAGCGTAAAGATGATGCTTGCAGTTTTGTAGTTTCTTGGTCACGTCATGATATGAGGGAAGTAGATTATACGGGGGATAATTGGAAAATATTAGCTCAGGATAGGGATATGTGGAGAACTTAAATTCATATAGGCTATCTTACTTAGGCCTACAGGTTCGATAGTGCAAGTGAGTGAGTTAGACATGCAACATAACACTTCACACGCCATACGCCATACTAACATAACAGATCTAGTACTACTGTACTTAGAACTACATTATAGGCCTATAAGCCTAAGCTTAAGTTACAGTTTCGATTCCTCTCATTAACGCTCCTCTATTTATAAGCCTAAGCTTAGTAGGCCTACATAAAATTAGACCTAAATTAATAATCTAGTGGTTAAATATATTTTAAACTTAGGCCTAAGTGTTGAAATAATATTTTTTGTACGAAGGTTTATAAGCCTATTAGGCTATAACTTATTGAAAATAATGTAGCTCACTGTTATGAAGTCTTCTCCATTCACCTGTCTGTACTTCTCTCTTTTGGACCAAAGATTTTCCTAAGTAGGTCCTACATAACTTACTTTATTCTCAAATACTCATAATCTTTTCCCTCCTTTAAAGTAAGAGTTAATGTTTCGCAACCATAGGTCTGTATTATAACTTGGAGATTAACAATTTTATGTCTCCTCTGATATTCAATTTTTGTACTGGAGCATTAATCGAATTTTTATACGATAAAGTAGGCGTAGGCCTACAACTCGTTGGTTTTAATAGGCTCTTGGTATATAGGCCTGATGATGAGAATTATTAGGCGACAGCGAGGAGATACTATGGACCAACATGTAGTAGCCTACATTCAATTGAGTAACACTAAGAAATGGGGATTGGAAGATAATATCATTAAAATTAAAAATATAATCACACGTAGAAATAACTTATATAGGCCTATTGGATAAATCCTATAGACAGTAATGACAAATTAAATAAATTTTGAAGAAGGAGAAGAATTCAAATAGGCCTACCCAGGAACAATAACTACAAAGAGGAAAAATGTTAAAAGATAATTTAAATGTATGCTAATTCAGGAAAAGCATGCTATTACGCATAGGGACTCTTGTCATCCTAACTTCTCTCAAAAAAGTCAAACTAAATAGGCCTGTATAAAAATGTGGGCTAATTATTCCAGTTTTATTATAAAATGCGAAACACTGACTCTTACTTTAAGGGAAGGAAAAAAGGTTATGTGTAATTGAAAATAAAGTTCTTAAGAACATTTTTGTAGCAAAGAGAAACGTAGGCCTACAGACAAGTGGATGGAGAAGACTAAATAACAATGAGCTACACGAATGACGGGAAACCAGATGTAATAAAGACAGTTAAGTCTTGTAGATTAGGATGAACAGATTATGTGCCATAAATGGGAATTGAAAGAGGGGTATAGGCCTAGGAAAACCTGAGGGAAAGCGTCCTGTAAGTAGACAAAGAATGAGGTGGGAGAATAATATTAACGATGGTTTCAAGGAGCAATATTATTTAGGGAATTTTTGGACAACATTAGCTCAGGATAGAGTTGTATGAAGGAAGAAGAGCTTATGTCCCGTGGCTATGAGCTAGGCCTATAGGCTATAGCCTAATGCAGTAATCTATTATTATTATTATGCTATTATTCTATTCATTACTAAGTTTATTAGTTTTATTCAATTAAATGGAAATAAAACTTAAAATTTAATTTTTATTTAGGCCTATTTAAATAAATATAGGCTATATATGTATTTTCATCAAGCAAACACCAAATCAATTGATTAAGCTTATTAATTTTTTTATTAATAGATCTGATGGTGATAATAATAATAATAATAATAATAATAATAATAAAATAATAATAGGCCTATACCGTAACAGACCACTAGGTCTATCACATGAAAGGAAGAAGAAGATAATAATAATAATAATAATAATAATAATAATAAATCTAAGTTATTTCTCTCGTTACCAAAAGGAAATAGCAATTCTGTATAGGCCTATAATTTATCTTGACGCAGGAAGTAGATTCCAACTTGTTAATAAGTTCCGGTTGTAACCATGGACACGGCCATTCATGATAGACTACTGACCGCTCTCCACGTGAGGTTCTCGACCTAAAAATGCATCAGGATTTCTCTCAAAAGTTTGTATCATATTAAAATTTCTATATAGGCCCCTAAAAGCAATATGGTGATGAAACTTTACAAGGTCCATCCATGTCTGTAACAAAGTGGAATGCTTAGGCCTATAGATAAATAACCATATAGCTTAGTGAAGTTATTTTGGACCTGCCTGTAACTAGGCCCTATAGGACTATAACAAAACATTTCACTTACGCCTACTTTTTAATCATTTATTGTGTACAGATTTATTAACATGTAGGCCTAGATTGATGTAATTTATTTAGATCAGGATTATGAATTTATTGTAGCCTATGTAATGAATATTTATAGTAATTTAAAAAAAAGTGTATTTATGTAGCAATAGATAGCTTCTATTAAAAGAAGTATTGTAGGCCTATTACAAATTATCAATATAGTCCTACCCCAAGTCACCAAACCAAAATTTTAAAATAATCAACGCGTTTGGATAGCCAGACTATCATGATCAAGACTCAGTTAATTAATAATGTGTAATACGATTTTATTATCACCAAGAAGATCCTATTTATTAATATAAAATAAATAGGCCTATTGTTAATCTTAATGTAGGCCTAACTGTTATTGTCTTAGGGTAGCAGTGCTGACTCGTAAGCATCAGGACCGGAATTGATCTCCGATCGGGGAAATTTCATAGGAGTGGTCTTTTTTTAGTTCTTCAACTGTAGGCCTAAGAGAAGTGTCGAGAAACTTTAAGATTTTAAATGTCAAATAGCTCCCGAACTCCATCTGTTCAGCGTAGGCCTAATCATCAATATTATTATTATTCATGTTTAGTATGAAAAGGCCTATATGTGTTATATTGTCTTTATCGTTTTTTGTTTTTATGTCGTCTCGGAGGTACAGAAACATTGATCTCATCATTCAGCCTTCACTGTCCTTGTGTTGTTAAAAAGTGTGTAGCCTATTTTGTCCAGAGTTAGAAATCTTCTCCTGATAGCTTAGTTGGAGTTGGTGTGCCGGTATGGCACGATTAATGTAAAAATAACTAAAAAAGGGAGATTATATGTAAGGTATGGGAGATGTGGAGAACTTAATGATATCAACAAATGGAGATAATGAACTAAGAAGAAAAAAATAAAGAATGAGACGACATTCTTTATTAAAATGTGATGTTCATCTAAAAATTCTAAATACAATAAAATGAAAGCATTGAATGATAGCCTAAGTCTTCAGCGGAAATCTGTCAATTCAGATTCTTGTCCTTTAAGTTATAGGATTGTCATTAAAATATAAAGGGATTATATAGGTCTATATCTTCTGAATCAATACATACATCAGACAAGAAATGGATGCACAAGAATATGTTATCGAAAGGATAACAAAGAGAGCTTTACAGTGGTATGGACATGTACAACGGATGTCGGAAAACCAGTGGCCTAAACAGGTGTTAGATTGGATGGTACCAGGCAGAAGGAAAAGAGGGAGAGATAGTAGAACATGGTATGAGGAATATATGATGCCATAATGAAGAGGGGTATGGAAGAGGGACAATGGGAAGACAGAAATCTCTGGAAAGCGGGAATCAAGAGCGAACTGCTGTAAAGAAAAAAGCCTGTATTAAGTATTAAGTAAGTAAGTATTTAAGTCAGGATCCTTACCGTAGCTAAACTTTGTCTTGGTCTCCTCCATTTATCTTGTGAACCTATGAAAACTTTTATATTTACAATAGAATTTAGGCCCCTATTTATTTATTTTAAAGTAATTTTAGGACCAGTGGCTAACATAAGTATGAAGGTTTGGTTTTTTTATTATATCCAATGTATTAAAACCCTTTTTTACCTTACGGTATAACCATCCATAGTAATTCTGCCCGAAGGCAGGCCCTTCACTGCATTCATAGCATTTTCATCCTATGCTTGCAGTTTTACTAGGGAATTGTAGGTGTGGTAGCTTCCCGTTGCTTTCCGCACCGGTGAAGGATGATGATAATTATAAGGATGATGATGATGGCCATATGATTTCGGGGACTTACGGTATATAAGGTAGGCCTATGTAAAACCAAATATAGTTTTAAAGAAAGATAAGTGCCTAACGACCGTTTAAACGTTATAAGTCATCCAATGAAATGCAGGCTACCCACAATGTCAATACAAGTATAGTCTTATATCAATTTTACAGAATACGGTATTGGAATGTCGGCGCAATAGATGAGTTAGGCACAAAAATATCTACGTAGGCTACGTATTGTACAGACAATTGTTTGAAAGGATGTAATAATAATGCGCATACTGTAGAGTAGGCCTACAATAGGTTTCGTAAACAAATGTGCAATTGTACTGTACAGCATAGGCCTACTTATGTAGGCCTACTTAGATAAATGATGGTGCAGAGATCACAAAAGCTGGTTCGTGCAGGACTTTCCATATGGTTTGATGGTTCGTGGCCATTACACGTGCGATAGCACGAGTACTAGTAGAAGGATCATCTTCCACCTTATGAAGAACATTTTCTTCGAACTGGCGTCTATTCGGATACCGCTACGCGTACGTGGCAGCAGCTCTTGCACCATTACCTTGTGCTGAACCATAAATCAGATGCATTCAGCATAATTATAAAGAAGTCCCATGCTGCTTTCATGAATGCGACTAATACTGAAGTAACTTTTTAATCATATAGTTGAATGCAGGCTTTCACGGCCGGTAATCGTAATGTTGAGTGATTCCGGGTTATGTGGCCGTGGTCCATAGTTGGTGTTGATACCAGACGTTTCGCCCTCAACTGCGGAGGGCATCTTCAGTGGTGAGTGCTTCTAGGCGTGTTTCCTGGTCGGAAGATCTACTTAGAATGAGCGCTGTGGACGTAGAGGACGTTGTATTAGTGGTGGGTGCAGGGTGCACTGAAGATGCCCTCCGCAGTTGAGGGCGAAACGTCTGGTATCAACACCAACTATGGACCACGGCCACATAACCCGGAATCACTCAACATTTTTAACCATATGTTAATGTAATAACCAATATGGGAATATGTATTTTGCGCATGCTTATACTGAACAAATTTCAGTGTCAACACATCACAGTACACACGCAGGGGGGGGGGCAAGAACAAAAAAAAGTGGCCTGCCGTGATTTGAACCATCGATGTTAGAATCTAAAATCCATCGCGTTAACCATTAAGCCACACGTTAACTACACAGATTCTGCGTGTTTCACTCTGAGCTAAGGCTCACATTGTACCGAATCTGCTTTAACCAGTGCAGTGGCGTGCAATAATCTGCTAAGTTCGACACTTTAAGGAATTTGATAATCCAATATTTCATAATCGTTGTTGATGAATTATTAAAAATCAGGATATCGGAATTAATACTAAGTTGTAAAGTTATTCTAATATAATTTTCTCCTACTTTGCTCTCCTGTTGATTTATATCTGTATTAATTGTCGATTACTTTGATTCCCTATAACTCGCCCATTTTCTCTCGTAGACGATTGGTTTCCTATATCAAATCACTTGTATAATACCCCTCTGTAAGCAGTTAAATTTGTGCGGTATAATTCATTTACACGCTGCATATATTGAAGTAGGCTGTGTGCTATTTAGGACTAATCCTCATACAAGAGCTCATTAGCAATTTTTATTCCGATTTTTTGCAATAAGTAAGGGGAAAAGTATAATTTTTCGTAAACTTATTGATTTAAATTGTCAATTACAATGTTAAAATTACTTTTAAAAATATGCATTCATTCTTATGGGCCCCTAAATATAGAAGTGTAAAAATATTGCGAAGTGGTAAGTTTTAAGATAAAAGAGCGATTGAATGGAGTTGTGCAGGAAATGCAAGGAATTGTGAGCGCTTGTAAGGTCGTCTATTCTTAGCACAGAGCAAAAATACAGTGTGTATTGACAAGGTCCTGTGTTTTCTATGACGTTTTCTTCTCTTCGCCACTTCATCTCGAATTCATCGATCGCTAATCACGTTTTTATATATATAGGCTAATATAGTTAACTTAGGACCTATGTAATAAATAAGTTATATACGTACTCGTATGTTCATAATAATAAAATACATGTAATGATATATTTCGTTTATAAGTTGTTTTTTAATACACTAACCAGTTGATAGATTAGTTGTAAATAAGTGTAAATGTTATTAACACATTATTACTTTAAGCATAAGCCTAGGTCTACTGATTAGTGTGAAACAACATAATAACACACATAATTAAAGTTCTAATTCTCCTTGACCTTGCATCCCTTTATGGCCCATATATCTTTAGACATAGCCATTAATTTATCGGTCGGTCTCCTCTTCGATACTTCCATTTGGTTCTCATTGATCATTTCCTTTGGTAGCCTTCCATTATTCATCCTTTTCATACACCCGTAGCAACGCAACATTTTTTTATGTAGTTTCCACTTAATTAGGGGTTGTATTTTTATGCATTAATTGATTAATTGAAATAATGTTTGCGCATTACTCTTTATTAATCAGCTTAAAACAACAATAATAACAATAATAATAATAATAATAATAATAATAATAATAATAATAATAATAATAATAATAATAATAATAATAATAATAATCATCATCATCATCGTCATCAATCATCCGTGTACCATGGCAGCTGGCCGCCGTCTTCCTGAAACCAAACCGCCCGTCCTCTCTGGCCATCCGCCATTTATCTTCCTCCTCCTCCATTTCCCTCTTATCTTCATAGCTTCTTGTACCCCTTCTATCCAAGTTTTCTTCGGTCTTCCTCTCTTCCTCCTTTCCCTTGGGATCCATTCCATAACAATTTTAGGCAATCTTTGCTCTGACATTCTTTTGACATGGCCATACCGCTGTAATCTTTTCTTTTCTATAATGTGCATGATGTCTGGCTCCTCTTGTACACCCATAATTTCCCCTATTTCTTTATTTCGTATTCTATCCATTCTACATTTTCCAGCTGATCTTCTTAAAAATCCATTTCTGTACTTAAAATTCTTTTCATTTCCCTGGTAGGAATTTGCCAAACTTCAGCACCATATGTTAAAATGCTCTGAATTATGGTTTGATATATTTGTAATTTTCTATTTTTTGTAATAGTTTTGCTCCACCAAACAGAGTTTAAAGCATTTATTGCTTGTTTTGTTTGTGCGATTTTATTTTTAATTTCCACTGTGTTATCGCCTGAATGGTCTAATTTTGTTCCTAAATAAGTGCATTCAATACTAGGTTTTAGTTCTTCTCCATTGTTGAAATTTATATTTTCCATTTCTTCTCCTATACACAGGTATTTAGTTTTCTCAATGTTTATATAAAGTCCCCATTTTTCATAATCTTCTTTTAGTTTTTTAGCCATAGGCCTATATTCTATGTCATCGTGGTCTTGTGCTATTAATACCTGGTCATCTGCAAAATTTAGTGAATATAGGCCTACATGTGTATTTTGGATGGATATGCCCATTCTTTTTGACATTTTTCCTCCAGTCTTTTAGTACTCTTTCGAGATCAATTTTAAATAGAGTTGGAGATAAACTGCAACCTTCCCTTAAACCTTTCGTAATAGTAAATCCCTTTGTTATATAATTTCCAACTTTTATTTTCGAAATAGATCCTTTGTATAATGCATTTATAGCTTCTACTAATTTTTTGGTAATGTTAGAATTGTCTAAAGTTTCCCATAACATATTTTTGGGGAATACCATCATATACCTTGGTTAAATCGACAAAAATCAAATGTAAATTTCTGTTAGTAGCTCTTTTTTTTCCTATCATTTCTGTTATGCAAAAATATTATCTGTGCATGACCTACCACTTCTAAAACCAGATTGTTCTTCCATTTTTATCCTGGTATTCTGTATCAACCATTTTACTTAGTACACGTGCATATATTCTACTTAATGTACTCGTTACTGATATGCCTCTATAATTTTAACAATAATAATAATAATAATAATAATAATAATAATAATAATAATAATAATAATAATAATAATAATAATAACACCTTCCATGTTGTCGTGCTGAAAGAATTGTTATGTTCTACAGAAATGTTGCAAGCATCTCTTCTTAGGTGGTCATAATGATATAGGCCTACAGTATATAACTTACAGGCCTATATCTCGTACGATAATGATAATAGCCTATATTATAATCTAAAGAGATAGAATTTACATATGTACTCTCTCTAAGTCTACACCAAGAGCTAAAACACGTGTAGGCCTATGTTATCAACCATATCTATGTTTTATGAGTAGGCCTAACTGTTATAATAATACCAAATTACTGAACTAAAAACACATTAGTAAACTTCCATAGGCCTGTAATGGGTTTTTAAGTTTTTTATGTGTAAATTCGACTCATTTGGTTGAATCTGGCAGAAGGCCCCTTCAGCAAAGCTTTATGCACATAGATGTATTGGCATCAAACATTGGGAGTGGGTGCTTTACTTACTGCTTTGCTTTCGTGAAATTACTGGACTTATAAACCTGCAGATTACTTATTACTAACAAAGGTGGGTAACTACAGGAGTGTCGTAGGTTTACTGCATATTGTCCAAGAGATCCAGAAGAAAATGTCACTGAACTAAATTTTTCGTCCATTTCATTACATTTTTTATTCATAGGCCTACATTAATGAGCTAAATTCGAACTGTTCTATACGAGAAAAACTTAAAGGAATTGGGAATATGGAGATGAAAAAGGGGATCTTAATATAGAGTAAAGTATGCTCATTCTAGTACTGGCTAAACACTAATAGCCTATGCTTTTATCCAAAAAAATAAAAAGAAGCAAAAGAAAAAGACGTGTAGGTTATAAAAAGCAAAAACAGAAAATGATGGAAAAACAAGAAGAAATCTTTCGTTGACATAAAAATATAGGCCTATAATAGGCTAAATTTAGTAAAATAGATTAATTACATTAATGAAAATAATAACACTCGCATTCTATAGAGCTAACACTAAGGGTCAGTTTCACCAACAGACGTAGGTCTAACTGTATTACGCCAGTTATTCAGGGGATGTTTACTAGAAGTTGGCTCAGGAGAGCTTATGTTCGCGCGGTAAGGAACTTACGAATTCTATATTTTCAGTATGTTAATAATAATAATAATAATAATAATAGGCCTAATAATAATAATAATAATAATAATAGGCCCTAATATTAATAATAATAATAATAATAATAATAAGGACTTTAAATTGGCAGGAATTACTAAAGAAGATATCCCAAACAGAGATAGCCTATAGCTATTTAGAATTAAGGTGAATAAGTGGCAAGTTGACCAAGAGGACAAACCGAAAGAAAAACAACTTGGACAGATGAGAGAAAACAAGCTCATAGCAAAAGAATGAAAGAAATTTGGGCTCAAAGGAAACGCCTCTAAGTACTTTGAGTAGTCTTATATGGGCTCATCCGCAATTAAAAAAAATAATGATAATAACTTACTTTCTTTACCTTATCTGACTAGGCCTAAAAAATTATCTAACGCTCAACCAAGATAGATCAAATTTACAATAATGTTTAATTTTCAGGCCTATAACTAAGTTTTAATAAAATAGTAGTCTACTAGTTCTATATAAAATACGTGATGATTTAGTTTAAATTTGACAAATAGGCCTAAAATGTAAAGTAATGGATACTTTTATGATTGAAAATAAAACCACTTTAACATCCTATTTTAAATTTTTCTCCAAAAGAATTGTGCATCCTCGAATTTTCGTGTCCTGGAAAATTACTGAATCCTTGGAAACGCTAGAGTTTATAGACGAGCACGCTACCCTTCTATTTATGAAAACGATAAGGTTTATAGTATTAGCTTGTATGACTTAACATAATGTATCTCGAGTGCCCAAGAATTGTGATGAGGCTGTACGTGTGGATGATTAGGTTACAAGAAACATATCCGTGAGTACAAGTAAGGATTGTCAGCTGCAGTGTCCTGGAAAATTACTGAATCCTTGGAAACGCTAGAGTTTATAGACGAGCACGCTACCCTTCTATTTATGAAAACGATAAGGTTTATAGTATTAGCTTGTATGACTTAACATAATGTATCTCGAGTGCCAAGAATTGTGATGAGGCTGTACGTGTGGATGATTAGGTTACAAGAAACATATCCGTGAGTACAAGTAAGGATTGTCAGCTGCAGTGTCCTGGAAAATTACTGAATCCTTGGAAACGCTAGAGTTTATAGACGAGCACGCTACCCTTCTATTTATGAAAACGATAAGGTTTATAGTATTAGCTTGTATGACTTAACATAATGTATCTCGAGTGCCCAAGAATTGTGATGAGGCTGTACGTGTGGATGATTAGGTTACAAGAAACATATCCGTGAGTACAAGTAAGGATTGTCAGCTGCAGTGTCCTGGAAAATTACTGAATCCTTGGAAACGCTAGAGTTTATAGACGAGCACGCTACCCTTCTATTTATGAAAACGATAAGGTTTATAGTATTAGCTTGTATGACTTAACATAATGTATCTCGAGTGCCCAAGAATTGTGATGAGGCTGTACGTGTGGATGATTAGGTTACAAGAAACATATCCGTGAGTACAAGTAAGGATTGTCAGCTGCAGTGTCCTGGAAAATTACTGAATCCTTGGAAACGCTAGAGTTTATAGACGAGCACGCTACCCTTCTATTTATGAAAACGATAAGGTTTATAGTATTAGCTTGTATGACTTAACATAATGTATCTCGAGTGCCCAAGAATTGTGATGAGGCTGTACGTGTGGATGATTAGGTTACAAGAAACATATCCGTGAGTACAAGTAAGGATTGTCAGCTGCAGTGTCCTGGAAAATTACTGAATCCTTGGAAACGCTAGAGTTTATAGACGAGCACGCTACCCTTCTATTTATGAAAACGATAAGGTTTATAGTATTAGCTTGTATGACTTAACATAATGTATCTCGAGTGCCCAAGATTGTGATGAGGCTGTACGTGTGGATGATTAGGTTACAAGAAACATATCCGTGAGTACAAGTAAGGATTGTCAGCTGCAGTGTCCTGGAAAATTACTGAATCCTTGGAAACGCTAGAGTTTATAGACGAGCACGCTACCCTTCTATTTATGAAAACGATAAGGTTTATAGTATTAGCTTGTATGACTTAACATAATGTATCTCGAGTGCCCAAGAATTGTGATGAGGCTGTACGTGTGGATGATTAGGTTACAAGAAACATATCCGTGAGTACAAGTAAGGATTGTCAGCTGCAGTGTCCTGGAAAATTACTGAATCCTTGGAAACGCTAGAGTTTATAGACGAGCACGCTACCCTTCTATTTATGAAAACGATAAGGTTTATAGTATTAGCTTGTATGACTTAACATAATGTATCTCGAGTGCCCAAGAATTGTGATGAGGCTGTACGTGTGGATGATTAGGTTACAAGAAACATATCCGTGAGTACAAGTAAGGATTGTCAGCTGCAGTGTCCTGGAAAATTACTGAATCCTTGGAAACGCTAGAGTTTATAGACGAGCACGCTACCCTTCTATTTATGAAAACGATAAGGTTTATAGTATTAGCTTGTATGACTTAACATAATGTATCTCGAGTGCCCAAGAATTGTGATGAGGCTGTACGTGTGGATGATTAGGTTACAAGAAACATATCCGTGAGTACAAGTAAGGATTGTCAGCTGCAGTAAGAATGTCGCACTTGTGCCGTAAAATACACATACATAAACCCACGCCTCACGTCACATCTAAAACTGTGTTAGATGGATCGCTCACTGCCAAGTCACTGCACAATTCCAATAACTTCTTCCACGTTCACTCAATGTCGTAACTAGTACACCTAAAAAGTATTTTCAAAACAAAATAGTCCACTCATAACTAACTCACTGGCTCTATCGAACCCGTAGGTTTATGGCCCCGAGGATATAAGCTCTCCATACATTCCTATCCTGAGCTAATGTTTTCCTATCACCCCCTGTATAATCTACTTCCCTAAAAGCTCGGTTAATGTTTTTTTTTTATTCAATGCCATTATTATGGTATTCCCTCCTGGCATGACTTTATTGTAACCCACTTATGAGGTTGGAGCGCCTGGAAGGCGGAGTTACGCTGCCCCGATGATATATGCCTATGGTAGGTGGTTTGGTTGTAATGATGCGCCAGGAAAGGTCTTAATCTTAAACATAATGTAGGCCTACATGTCAATGATGATAATGCTGGCCATATGATGTTCGGGGCCCGTGGGCCTTAAAGTTTTCCTGACATTTGCCTTATACATACAGGTGAGGAAAAACCTAGGAAAAGAAGTCACCCAGGAAACTTGTCCCGACCGGTGATCGAACCCGGGCCCACTGCGTGACGAGGCAGCATGCTATCTAGATATCACAGCGGTGGACGAGCATAGTTAATATTTACAAATAAATGTTAAATACAGTATTATTCTACCATCTCATTCATGGTCTACCAACTGGGTATTTTCCATCTGGTTTTCCTAGAAGAATCTTCCATAGCACGTTTTCATTGCCTATTTGTGCCACATGACCTGCCCGTCACAGACTACGTGACTTAACCGTTCTTATTAGGCCTATATCCGGTTTCTTACAAATATCACGTAGCTCACTGTTATGAAGTAGGCCTATTATCCTCTTTTTTTCCCCCATAAATTATCTTCAACTGTAAGTGGGCCTAATATTTTCATTATCGTGGACCTAAGCCTAGAGTTCTTACGATTTTCAAAACTTTAATTCTGAAAAATCCCGCACCTTGGCCGAGCGGTACAAGCAACATAGGCCTATATTGATGTAGAGCTAGACGACACGCGATGGTTCGAATCCCCTTAGTGTAGGAAACTTTCTCGTGGAATTTCGATCAGAATTTGGGACCGGAATTCTCCCAACATATGAGAAATTTGGGTTGAGAAAACAAGATAGGCATATAAGGGTTTGGGGACAGTCATGTTGACCATGTGCCATTCCTACACTCGTCAAATGATCGTCCACCACTGTGATTGACATATTTTATGTGAGGTCAACAGCCGCTGATAAACCAAGGAAGAACCTTCTAAGTTTCATCGCACCATGGGATTTAATTTAGATTAATAATTTTGAAGGTTGTTTTCTGGCTCTCGTTTTTTTTTTTTTTTTTTTTTTTTTTTTCCACGGTTTACTATCTGCTATTCATTGTTTATTTTATTATTGGATATATGGAGATTTTGATTCGATATATAACTTATATAGGCTATATATATATCGTCACTGCTATAATGTAAAAATATTCTCTTTAATTTGCTTACTAGGTGGTAGTGAAGACCGAGTTCTCGCGACATCTAGTACCTAATAATGGAGAATATATATAGCTATATATATATATATATATATATATAGGCCTATAAGTGTTTGAATTGGATTCGCCTGGTGGTGTAATGGATAACACGCTGGGGTACCGATCCAGTGTTCCCGGTTCAAATCCCGTTCAGGCATTTTTTTATCATGTCATAGGGGCCTATATATGAACTTGTGAGTCCTTGTAAATTGCAGTGAATTTAATGAAGATTTTAACTCATATTGTTTTATTGGAGATATGTTTTATGGCTTTGTATCATATAGCCAAGGCCTAAGAATAAAAAATATTTATCATCGTGCTTCCTGGCAACCTACAATTTAGAAATAGGCGGAAAATTAATGTATTAAAATGTTATTAAATTAATTCATTGGATTGCTTGCTTAAATAAACATAGTAAGTTAATCATTAAAAAATACGTTTCATAAAGAGTAAATTAATGAAAAAAATTGGCTCAAGCTTATGTTCGCTAATTCGCTTATGAAATAGGCCTGAATGCTATTTTCAGAATAAATCTCACATTGGTTTATTAATCCATAATTTAATTGCACATAAGGAATTAAAACATAATCAATTAATCATAAATTTAAATAAATCATTTTGAAGTTGTTGGACAGAATGACAATAGTAACTTTCATTTGGAAGAATAATTTTGCTGTCAATACCAAACAACGCTAAAACGCCGTATGTCCAACATAGTGTCATTAAGTTGAATTTGTCTCGGTGGGAATAAAAGAAACTTGACAATAGCAGGTGTTACTATATGGAACATAAATGTATTGTTCATTTGATAATTTGCTTCCTTTTGTTATGTAGTGTCACTTGTGAATAGAAGAGTCTTCTTCAAGAAAAACCGCAGGCGATGAAGTAACAGAGTGAAAGCATAGTAAATTGCTTCACTTCTGTGCGATGTCTGTTCAATTATGACACAACTGATTCAGTCAGAAAAATTTTGAGTTCAAACAGACCATTTTAATAATTTATAACCTTTCTGTTGTTTAATGTTTTCAAATACTTGGCAACTTCTTGCAGTAACCGCAGGATATTCTATATTTTTTTATCGTAGCTTCTTCAAACAATTATAAAACTAGACTCTGTTCATTAGGCTGAAAGTCTTGGGCCTATTCTGAAAACTTAGATTCTGTTCCTTTTCTTCCCTAGACTGACGGATCTCTTAAAAAATATAATATGTTACGAAATGAGTAGGCTTAAATGATAATTAAGTAACTCATTGGTACTATCAAAGTCATATGTTTATGATCGAGTGAATATAAGCTCTCCACACATCTCTATTCCGAGCTAATATTTTCCAATCATTCCCTGTATAATATATTTCCCTCAAATCATGATTAACGTTATTCTATCACCTTGGACACTTTCCCTCTGGTTTTCCTACAAGAAGTTTGCATGCGCCTTTTTCATTCCCCATTCGTGCCACTTGTCCTGCCCAACGCAGTCTATGTGACATAACTCTTCAACTGTTCCTGTAAGGCTATACACCTATTATCTGTCTTCCTATATGCCTATAGCATGTAGCTCACTGTTATGTAGCCTTCTCCATTTCCCTGTTTGTTCATCTGTCTTTGGTCCAAAAAAACTTCTAAGAACTTTATTCTCATGTACTCCTAATCTCCTTTCCTCCCTTAAAGTAAGAGTCCATGTTTCGCATCCATATAATATAACTGGGAGAATAACAGATTATTAGATCAAAAATTGTACTGGATAACAAAATAATAGAACAAGTGTCACATTTCCAATATTTAGGATGTGATATAACTTATAGAGAAAATAAAGGTACAGAAAATAAAGTAAATAAATTTCAGGCTATTTGTGGAACCATAAAAAGAACTTTAGGTCGGAAAACAAGGAAAGATACGAAACTTAAATTATATAAAACAATGGCGATTCCTTTGTTGTTGTATGGAAGTGAAAATTTGATAATGAAATCAAGGGATAAAAGCAGGATACAGACTACGGAAATGCTGTTTTTACGTAATGTGAAAGGATGCACAAGAGCGGATAGAATAAGGAATGAAACTATAGGAGAAGAATTAAATATATATAAAATTGAAGATAAAATCAGCGAAAATAATAAGAAATGGACAGAACACTTAATGAGAATGAACAACGAAAGAATACCAAAAAGAACCTTCCTGTATAATCCCAGAGGAACAAGAGATGTTGGCCGACCACGCAGAAGATGGACTCCACTTTTAACTTCGCCGGAACAGGTTGCATAGCCTAAACCTTGTAGTAGTAGAAGAAGAAGAAGAATAAAAGTTTTATATATTTTCAGTTTAACGTTTTTAAAAGAAGTTGGGACCACAGAAGAGTGCCTGTATTGAATGATAGCCATAATTATTTTATAAATAAATCGAATAAGAATAGTTAAGTCTCCTAAACTAGGAATATCATGACTTATGGCATGAATGACCTTAATTCTATTACAATACATTATTATTATTATTACTATTATTATTATTATTATTATTATTATTATTATTATTATTATTATTATTATTATTAAACTGATAGTCTATAAATCCGTAGTCATTTGTATTTATTTTTAATTCATGTTAATTACTAAGATTGGTTGGAGAAAACCCTCAATGATGAGGAAAATTCTCAAATTGAATGAATTATTATTATTGTTGTTATTATTGTTATTATTATTATTATTATTATTATTATTATTATTATTATTATTATACTGGATTTAATAAAGTGAAATGAAAAGGCGGAAAATGTATGCATTGAAGAAATATGAACACAAGTAATCTTATGTGATTAATAAGATTTGCCAGTTTTTACAATGAACTCTAATATTCTCTAATGTGAGTCGAACTTGGAGTCGTCTTGCTTGGTTGAAAATAAAGTAAGTTAGAACAAAATCAAGTTAAAGTGCGAAGATTACACAATGTAATGTGTTAAGGAACAGCAGTGTTGAATTATTACCAGTAATCTGCCTTAATGACAAGACAACCCCATGGTAACGACCTGATTATGTGGCCGGGGGATATCGGATATTTCATAAAGTGCTTCTACCGCATTACAAATTATCTACTGAAGGAAATACATTTATTTCCAGCAAGAAACATTCTTGCATATTTCGATCCAGATTATCGAGGCAGTTAGGAGAGATACTAACGAGCTTGAACTTGGAAGTTCGTATTTCGTATCCCGCCTCGGGAATATAACCTCGATTCTAGTTTGAAGTAGTAAAACAATAATTATATTATGCAATATAGCCTATGTATGAAACTAAATGTCTCTCTGTGCATGTATCATACATCCCCACGTGGTGCTCCCTTCAGGGGGTTGTTTAATTGTGGTGATTTAGTTAAGCTTATTTCACTACAGATACCAGCCAGTGACAAGTGGTTAGTTTATCTCCCCAAACAGACACCTAAGAGGTAAATAAGGTATTATTTGAATGGGAAAGTCAAGTGAAACTTCATTCACAGGCTACAATTCACACTTGAGGTTATTTAAGAACCCAGAAATCTTCAGAACAAGTTACAAACGGAACCTCAGTTAAAAAATCTCTGACGCGTAGATATACAGACAAATTTTTAATTCAAGCAAAGCAGCTTGAATAAAGCACATACAATTATTTTCCCCCCTCTGAAAGAACAGTAATAAATTATTAATTTAATAGCATCTATATAAAATCAGTTTTACAAGTTACAAAATCAACGTTTCAATAGTGTGAATATGAACAAAAGTTTGTTTGGTTGTTAAAAAAAACAAGCAATTTAAATTTTATGGGAGCCTACAAACTTTGAGATCCTGTAACTCACCTGTGTGGTAAAAGTGAAAATTTAAAAATTTGGATTGTAAAGTTTGAAGAATATAAGGACTACGGAAGATTACAATTTTTTATTATAGTCTAATGCTCCTAATAGGCTTATTTAAACCTTTTCACTTTTTCATAGGCCTTTTAGATATTGCCTATGTTACCTTCTCATTAGACAATAACATTTATTAGTCTGTATTATTTCTTCTTCTTCTTCTTATTCATAATTTGTAGGAGTTTCATCCTGTTTATTTCCAAAATCGCTCCTCGGAGGAAGACGTATTGGATGTGCTTCCACAGTCTATCCATCTCTTGGCAGATCTTCCTCTTTATTTTTCTCCCGTTCTTCTTTAACCTTTTTGCAAGACGGTTGTCTTACAGTCTTTCTATATGGACCTTTCCAATATTTTCGTCTATCTATAATAAACTTGGTTATGCCTTGAATTTGACATTTGTCTCTAATTTCTATATTATGTATCCTATCAAATAATGCTTTCTCCTAAATGATTCTTAAGATCTTCATTTCACATGTGCTTGTTATTTGTTTAGTTTTTGTTGTCTCGGCCCTAGTTTCTGCTCCATATACGATAACTGGACGAACTATCGTATTGTATAGGACTATGCAGATTTTGTTTTCTATTGACACAATGTTTGTTGCACCAAATTAAATCTTTCATATTCAGAGACTTCAATGGAAGAATAGGAAACAACTGTTTACCAGACATTACATAAAGGTTTAATGAAGATCCAGAAATGAAAATGGAGATATGCTCATTACATTTGCTGCAATGAATGCTTTAAGAATTAATAAGTTAATATATATTTTGATCATCCAATGAAATATAAATACACCTTCCATAGCTATATTTTTTAAAATTATTATTTAACCTATGAAATTATCAACAAAGGTAGAGAAATATTATTCTAAACGCTTAGATCTATTTACCTACAACGTTGTTATTAAGAAAACTGGCGTAGATGTGTTTAGAAAAAAATAATTGAATTGGAAGATATTTGTTCTGCATTAGAATTTCTGCGGTGTTGCTACAGAAGACAGAAGATGGTAGCATAACGACACATTCCAGCATCTCACAGCGGGAAGCGCTTTCTAATTACATCGTGCTATTCAATTAGTTGGTAATGGTACAGGCAGGGGGGCTAGCTGAACAATGCAAAGTCTTACTAAAAGCTATTTGTAGTCTATCTCTTATGTGCCTCACTAAAAAAATGCAATCAAATATTAATGTCGGTTAGACCCAATTCATTATGATCAACAAATAAAAACTTTGTTAAGGTTAATTTTGTTTTCTGCAGCATACAGCTAATAGTGGATGTACTACAAAATAATAGCTAAACGTTTTTAAAATGAAGCCTTTATTATGAACAAAGAGGTCAGTTAGTAATGCAGCAAGGATTCATAATGCGTTGAAAGTTTTTTTAAAGAGTTCTAATATTTTACCGTGGGCTTACAAGGAAAAGGTACTAAGTCCAAATATGAAAGAAAAAAAGTGTTAAGGGCAATAAATGCGTACTGTATCCTATTCTGTCATACAGGCAAAAATTATTTGATTTTTATCTGTCGGTACTTCCTTTCAATGAAATCTTCACAAATTCTTAACTCTGGCATTTTTTTATATAAATTCAAGCTTTAAAGTTAATTTATCTCATAACTTACTTTGTGGACTTAATAAAGTAAAACTTGCTCAAAGTGGAATCTGATGGGACCAATTTTTTTCCACATTAAACAAAATTCCGCATTATAAAAAAACTAAAACTTATTAATAATCTTAGAGTATAGAGCCGTGTACATATTTCTACGTGCCTTGGATTCATTGTAGTTCCTTTGAAAAGTGAACTATAGTACAGTGTATGTATGAGAGATAAAACAGTCCTGTTTCGTCAGCGATAAAAATGTTTCTTAGACACGTATCCCGAAATTAAAGAATGCAGTTTTAGTTTCCGCTCACTAACTACACTTCGTCCACATCCTTTGATTTCCCGCAAATTTCATTCCACACCGCATTGTGCCGTCTTTTTAAACTGTCCAGCCAACTTAAAAATGCCTTAAAATCGTTATTCCCTAGGGCTTTAGCAGCAGCTAGAGCTTGACTTTGGAGCATCAGTCCGGGAATTTGGAGATGTATTTTCAATCACTTTGACGTTTTCGTTTAATGACAATGATACATACGTTTTAGCCATCTTTATTCCGTAAATTCAGAACGCTACCTGTGAAAGATCGGTCTCCGAACTTATTTAAGATTTTACAGTGCAATGGTTATTTGTAAGATAGGTATATATATTTCGCATAACGGGTGTGAAGTGAGGCCGAAATAAAATTTCAGGTGCAGATAGAATCTCTACTTCACCCGGCGGCAGGAATCATTCCTTTTTTTTTGGCCTAACAGAAATTCAATGAAGTGGAAACTATTTAATTTCTTAATCAATTGAGTTGGTGTTTACTTGATGAAAATCCATATTTATTAATTAAATAAAAATAAAACGTAGTTTTATTTGATTTTCATATTTATTATATAATTCAGTGACAGCTGTTTCGGTACACTGTACCTTCTTCAGACATGTTAACAAATTATGAATTGTGTTCCAACTGATCTAAGCAACAATACAACAATATTTATTTATTTTTTTTTAATTTAACAAAGGGGATTCATTCAAATCAAGTTGAGAATTTAACAGTTTTTTACTACTTTTAAATTTATTAATTTCTACAGCCTCCAAAAGATCTAATTTCTTACCCTTATCACAAATATGTAAAATTTCAAAATTGGATCGAGACAATGATTAAATTGAAATAGGTGGTTAGCATATTTTGAATTTTCTAAATTTCTGTTATATGCTCTCATGTGTTCCTTTATCCGAGAGATAAAAGGTCTACCAGTTTGTCCTATATAGACATTGTCACATGTGCCACACTTCAATTTATATACACCTGATAATTTTTCTTTCTTTGTTTTGGTTTTATTGTTTTTTATCATATTTTGTAGAGTTTTATTAGTTTTAAATGCCACATTAATGTTCAACTTTTTAAAGTTAGATCTTTTGGAGGCTGTAGAAATTAATAAATTTAAAAGTAGTAAAAAACTGTTAAATTCTCAACTTGATTTGAATGAATCCCCTTTGTTAAATTAAAAAAATTAAATAAATATTGTTGTATTGTTGCTTAGATCAGTTGGAACACAATTCATAATTTGTTAACATGTCTGAAGAAGGTAGAGTGTACCGAAACAGCTGTCACTGAATTATAATAAATATGAAAATCAAATAAAACTACGTTTTATTTTTATTTAATTAATATTTAATTTCTCTGTATTTCCGCTTTATGGACTCATGAATTGTGTAGAAATTTCCTTCCGTTTCCGCGTTGGACAGATTCTGTTTTATGCTAAATAAATACACGTAAAATTATTATTATTTCACCGGGACCAATCCATTTGTTCAAATTGGACAGATTTTCGCATTATTCAAGTTCCGGATTAAACAATTTTTACTGTATCTTTTCTTTGTAAGATCACTGGAAAAAAATATCAGATTTTTAGTATTAGACAGATTAGAAAAAAATGGGAGTATAATGACAGTGTGCATCAACTATATGTAGACTTCGAAAATGCATATGATTCAATTAAGAAGAAGTATCCTACTGGAGTTCGGAATTCCTAAAAGTTAGACATTCGAATGTGTCTGAGTGCAAAAAGAGTAGTGTGCATATAGGCTAACGGTTTTTATACATATTTAAAATTCGCAATGGTTAAAAAAGGGAATACACTATCTTCTCTATCATTGAATTTATTATCAGAGCATGCCGTCAAATCTTTAAAAGATAAAGTAGGCCTACAACTCAATAGTATTAATGAGCTGTTAGTTTATGCTGATCATTGGTATTATTAGACGATAGCAAGGAGAAACTGAACTCCAATGAGCACAGTCTATTTAGTGACACTAAGTAATTGGGGCTGGAAGTAAACATCAATCAAATTAAATGTATGGCCAACGTATTGAGTAATGAAATGAACAGTTAATGACAAACGGGGGACATTTTAAAGAAGTGGCTGAATTCAAATACCTAGTAAAAATAATTACAATTAGTAATAAAGTGCAGAAAGAAATTAAACAATGACTCAATTCTGGAAATTTATGCTGTAATGCATTGCAAGGTCTCTTATCGTCCTAACTTCTAAAAAAAAATTAACTGAAAATATATAAAACTGTTATTCTACAAGATATCTTTTATGGATGCGAAACATGGACTCTTAATTTAAGGGAGGAGAAAATATTACGAGAATTATTTAAAAATAAAGTTCTAAAGATGATTTTTGAACCAAAGAGAGATGAACAGACAGGCGAATGGAGAAGACTACATAACAATGAGCTACTTGATCTTTATAAGAAACCAGATATAAACTGACTGCAAGTTACCGCATGTATCCACCACAAGAACTATCTCAACACTGATAAAAACAACAGAGACAGCGTTTTCTATCGGGTCTATACTTGGGGTTGAAATATATATGAAGAGTTCCCACTAGGCCATGAGGCGACAAATAAGAACGGTCCTCAACCACTAGTTTAGAGTGCGCGAACTATTATCTTACCTGTTGAATTGATGGAGACTTTCACGGCCGGAGTTGCTATAATGATCTTGAAGAAGATTTACGGGCTGTAGGTCGTGGTCTTGAGGCTAGAAGTTTCCCGACGTTTCGCCAGAGACTGCGTCTGGCATCCTCAAGGGTTGTCTTGAGGCTTGAAGTTCCCGGACGTTTCGCCAGAGACTGCGTCTGGCATCCTCAAGAGTTGTCTTGACGCTTGAAGTTCCCCGACGTTTCGCCAGAGACTGCGTCTGGCATCCTCAAGAGTTGTCTTGAGGCTTGAAGTTCCCCGACGTTTCGCCAGAGACCGCGTCTGGCATCCTCAAGGGTTGTCTTGAGGCTTGAAGTTCCCCGACGTTTCGCCAGAGACTGCGTCTGGTATCCTCAAGAGTTGTCTTGAGGCTTGAAGTTCCCCGACGTTTCGCTAGAGACTGCGTCTGGCATCCTCAAGGGTTGTCTTGAGGCTTGAAGTTCCCCGACGTTTCGCCAGAGACTGCGTCTGGTATCCTCAAGAGTTGTCTTGAGGCTTGAAGTTCCCCGACGTTTCGCTAGAGACTGCGTCTGGCATCCTCAAGGGTTGTCTTGAGGCTTGAAGTTCCCCGACGTTTCGCCAGAGACTGCGTCTGGCATCCTCAAGACTACGGCCTACAGCCCGAAAATCTTTTTCAAGATCATCATATTATCTTATCTATTGTTTTAGTTCATCTGGTACTGATGTTGTTGTATAAGTTGTACAACGGGTTTAGGTCTGTGGGTGTGTTCTCGTTGAACAAGTCTATGTTCTTAGCTTCTTTTAAAATTTATGTCTTCAAGGATGCTAATCTTGTTGTTGTTATACTCTCTGTGTAATACAGACATAGTATTATCGATTTTGTCAAACTGATGACCCGTTTCTAGTAGGCCCTATATGTTTAGCAAAACTTGATTTTTCTTCGTTATTAATGTTTTTTTTAATATACAGCGTACAGTATCTTGTGTTAAAATTTCTTATTGTTCTACCTATGTAAAACTTGTCGCAATTGTTGCACTTTAGTTAGAAAGGCCTTAATATTTTAACTACTTGATGAAGTTTTATAATTTATTTGAGGATGGCTGATTTACCAGGTACTAATTTTTTACTTTAATATTTTATTACATAACTTCAACGGTGCTTCAAAACGAATTTTATAAATATTAATGGGTTTCTTATCAAAACTTTATCTTCAGTCCCCTCTACAATCCTTAGAAGTCTATAATACTTATTCTAAAACACCCTGTATATATTTATACTCTAACAAAGTCCTACAAAAATATTCAAACGAAATGAATTTGGTTAGGTCAATGACAGTTATTTATGTAGATGCGCAATATTGTATTTTTTCCTTCATTTTTAATGAACACTTAAAGTTAATGATATTTGCTTTAAACTTGATGTGAATCACAGTAATAAGGTTAATGTCCACACCATTAACAGTTAATATGAGTAAAGTTTTCTCGCTGCTTTGTAAGTTCCATTCCAGTGACCCTGATATTTTATGATAAAATCCCAGTTTATACCAATAATCATCTAATCAAATGGCAAGTGAATCACACATTACATCTAATTTTAAAACAAGGCAATTCTCATAATTGCTAAGCAATTTACACTTAGAATGTTCATTTGAAATGTTGGCTATGTTGTTGTATCTGCTGGCATGTTATATAAAATTGTTTATTATATGACTGAATTCATGAATATAAAACAGTACAATTGCATTTAGAATGATTGCTGGAAGATACTGAATAATTGTAAGTGACTATCGGCGTAGAATTTTTTATTTTTAAAATTCATTAAACGCATTTGTATATTGCACCGATTATCAATAGAAAAACCTCGGGCTGTCTGTATCTTAATCTCAGATACTTTGAATTAGGGATAATGGTGTGGAATATTGTATTTTTTATTCTTTATTATTTTTCCCCCCTCTTTTCGTTTACACTGTTTTCCTTCTCATTTTACCTTTTAGTTAACTTTCTGTTATCCTCACATATAGACATAAAGACAAGACACACACCCAGACCCAAAGTAGAGATTAAAATTCCTCTACCCCGCCGGGAATCGAACCCGGGCCACCGGAGTGGAAGGTAGGGACTCTACCGACTACGCCACGGCGACTGACAATTAATGGTATCACAAACGGATCGGCTGTGATACTCGATACGTTTGTTTGTGTTTGCTTCTGCAATTTTTTTTTCTCTCTTATTGTTTACACTGTTTTCCTTCTTGTTTTACCATGTTGTTAACTTTTCTGTTATTCCCACATATACACACAAGGACAGGACACACACCCAGACCCAAGGCGGAGATTAAAAATCCCCTACCCCGCCGAGAATAGAACCCGGGTCGCCGGAGTGGAAGGTAGGCACTCTACCGACTACGCCACGGCGACGGACAAATCTTATGGCGTTCACATTTTACAATTCATTGAAAACTATTATTATTATTAGTTCAGTGTATAAAAATAATTGTTGTAAGTTATGTAGCTTCAACATACTCTACATCATCTTATTTTTATGTTTTTTATAATTTATTATCACTTATATAATTGGAAATTAATCTGTATTTTGCATATTTGTGTCGGTTGAGTGCAAGAGAAGGTCTTATGACAACTCTGCCAGAATATAACATTATTGTTATTATTATTATTATTAGGCCTATTATTATTATTATTATTATTATTATTATTATTATTATTTATAGCCTAACTAATTATTATTTATAACTTAGGCCTATTTTTTGCGCGATAGTGCGTTTTGTCGTACTTACAGCAATAGCGACCATGATTGAAAGTTCAACTTCCTACATTTCGGGACTATGTCGACATATTTAAGTAAAGTGATCCCACAACAGGCCCGGAGGCCCTTGGGGTAGTAGGAGGTTAAGACTCCCACTTTTTCTAGACAATCGGCACTTTATGTCAGCCGGGTTGTCAGCCCTGCGTGACGGCCGCCTTTACCCCCAGAACAAGCATCTGGTACTCATTTCCATTAGAGGCTGAGTCGACCCCAGGGCCATAGTGCCGCCAGAGGGTTTGGGTCAGTTTAAAAATCCTGACCCCATATTTAAAGGATTTTATTGTAGGCCTATGCGGTGGACTAATGGTTATGCTCCTTGCCTCTGGTCCCAAGGGTCGCGGGTTCAAACCCGGCCGGGGTCGATGGATTTTTTAGGACGGAAAAATCCAAGGAGCAAGTCCTCCGGGAGGGACTTTAAGCCGTGATCCCGAGTCTGAAGATTTTCAGGCTCGTAAAAAATCCTTAAGCCTGAATGAAAAGGCCTCTAAGCAAAATTTACCGAATTTTCCCGTCCTAGTAGCCTACTACCTTGGTTTCCTAGATGTCAGTATGAGGCGGAACGCTGACCACGTACCACTCAAAATGACATCTATACGAAAACAAGTGTAACTAAATTAGTATGGTTCAAATTCTTCCCTGTAGGAGGAGAGCGCCTAAATCTCTGTAAAGGGAAAACATAGGCTTACAATACAATTGTAGGCCTATATAAATCTATTGCACATACGCCTATTTTATGTTTTAGCTAGTACTAAACTGTAATATTTTAACCTTGAGAATTGTATTGTAACACTGAAATTCATGTTATTCAATTAAAAATTTTAACCGTGCCGGGTATCGAAACTGTACCTGCTTAGGCAAGAACTATCGCGGCGGACACGAGGTAACTTATAAAGATGCCGTCAAACAAAACCACAGGCAAATAAATGAATCCTAGAGGGAAGTTTTTCGGTCACATAAAATACAATTTTACTGCATTTTGGTAACACTTAATAGTTGGTAATTCGAAACTGTTCAACTCGGTCCTCATCTGCAACATTAAAAATGACGTTTAAAGTTGCAAAGTAATTTATTGGCAATAGCTAAGCAGCGTCTTTCTTATGAGCGCCTGTAAACTTAAATGTAGTTTACCCGTAACTCACTCTTTGATGTTAAGTGATCACGTTCCAATAATTTAGTTCTAGCATTTTTTTTTTTTAATATTAATGTACGGAATGTGGATGAATGTAGATATGTATTATTGTGATGTAGTGTAGACATAGATTTTACTTATATGTAGCCTGTTATTGTTTTTTGATACAGGTGTATTTGTAGGTATTTGTTTATATTATTAGTTTTATTTTTTATTCATGGAAAAATAATGCACGTACGGCCAAGCAGGCCCGTGCGCAATGTAAATGCATATGTATTTTCTTTATTCTGAAAAAAAAGGCAATAAATTCCATATTCTATTCTCTATAAAAGCAGTTCCATTTATCATATCGTATTTTAAATATTGTCAATCGAAGTGGTCTAGTGGTTATGTTCCTTGCCTCTAGTCCCGAGGATCGCGGGTTCAAACGCGGTCGTGAAAAGGTTCTTCGAGACAGACTTAAAGCTGTGGGACCTAGTATGAAGATTTTGAGGCTCGTGGAAGAACTGTGAATAAAAATGCCTCTGTGCAAATATTAACTGACCTTACAGTATTCAATCCAAATAATACCTTAGTTGCCTACTAGATGTCTCATTGAGGCGATATGTCACTCGTTAACATCTGTAGGTAAATAAACTGTAACTAAAGTAGCTTGTTAAGGAACTTCAGGTAGGGAGCATCTGTGTCCCAACGTGGGACATATGGGGTATATAAATACATACATACATTTGAAATGTTAGCGAATCCCAAAGGAGTGTAGCTACTGAAGTTGTTTTCAAAATATTTTTGAATTTTTTAAAACAAAATAGGCCAGTGCATCGATCCTATTTAGTAGATATCGAAAATTACCACGACTAATGCATCTGTCTGTGTGTGTTTGCGTGTGTGTGTGTGTATATGTGTGTGTGTGTGTGTGTGTGTGTGTGTGTGTGGTGTGTGGTGTGTGTGTGTGTGTGTGTGTGTGTGTGTGTGAGAGAGAGGGGGGGGGGAGCAACTTTTGCTTTTTTTTTAAGAATCAAACTCGGAACATAGCAAACAAATAAGAAAAGTAAAATCGGACAATTACTAATGGGGATTCACTTGAACATAATATTTAAAGCTCGCTTAAGCGCCGTAGCCGAGTGGTTAAGGCAAGAAACCTTGGCGTAGAGGTACGGGACTAGCGCTGGTTCGGGTCTTCATGGGGAAGAAATTTTCTCATGGAATTTCGGCCAGTTTAGGACCGGTGCCCACCTAGCATCGTTTGGTTAGCTATAATAAGTAGCGACTCCATGTTGAGAAGACCAGCTATAACCACTGGGGGAAGCGACATGCTGACACACATGTCACCCCCACACTGGCTAGATGATCGTCTACCTCTGTGTTTAACACATGTGGATGTGAGGCTAGCAGCCGGCTGGTAAGCCAAGGGCATTCTAGGCCTGTCGCACTTGGAGTTTTTTTAGCTCTCCCAACGAAACTCGGTACATGCCATTGAAATAAAATGAGAAGGTATTCTACAAAAATCAGCGATGTTACCGGTATAAGAAATGGAGGGTTCACCTGAAAGCCATAAACTTAAATTGCAACTAGTTACAAATTATTTAATTAACAAAACAAATAAGTTATATGTGGGGTTCAGAGCAAAAGTGAATGAACCAAGTTCAAAAATTGAAAATCATAGTTATATGTGAATTTGGATTCAAAAATCAATAATTGTCCACCGCTGTGGTTTCGAGGTAGCGTGTTGCCTTGTCACGCAGCGGGCCCGGTTTCGATTTCCAGTCGGTACAGGCTCCTGTGTGAGGTTCTTTTCGGGGTTTTTCCTCACCTGTAAAACAAATTTCAGGAAGCTTAGGGCCCAATGGTCCTCGAAAATCATCCGGTCATCATCATCGTCCTTATCATTATCATCATGGAAAGCAACGGGAAGTTACCACACCTGTATTTCCCTAGTAAAGCTGCAAAGCATAGCGTGAAAATGCTATGATTGCAGTGAAAGTCCTGTCCTGTCCTAGGGCAGAATTACTATAGAATAGAATATCAATAATTCTTCAGCGCTATGGTGTAATAAATATTGTACTTGTTATTTTTCATTTTAAAAACGTTAAATTCTTCATCTGTATATAAATATATTTTTCAACTTTGCTGTGGTCTCGAGGTAGCGTGCTGCCTTGTCACGCAGCGGGCCCGGATTCGATCCCCGGTCGGGGCAGTTTTTCTGGATGAGGTTTTTATCGGGGTTTTTCCTCATCTGTAAGACAAATGTCAGGAAAACTTTAAGGCCCAAACGGTCCCCGAAATCGTATGGCCATCATTATCATTATCATCCTTACCATTATCATTATCATCATCATCCTTCACCGGTGTGGAAAGCAACGGGAAGCTACCACACCTACACAATTCCATAGTAAAGCTGCAAGTATAGCATGAAAATGCTATGATTGCAGTGAAGGACCTGCCTTCGGGCAGAATTACTATGGATGGAGCATATCATATAAAATATTAATTTGGTCCACTTTTGCTCTGAACCCCTCATACTTTCCATAATCCAGCAAAATGATATCGTAAATCCGACTTGTTGAAGAATTCTCTTAGTTTACAAAGTTCCTGCGTAACGGACTGTTAAGGTACGTACACACTTGCGCGCCACGCGCGCGCACCATGTTCGTCAGATTTGGACGGGGTTTTAAGGTGCGCGCGCGCGTCTCGCACCACGATCCACTCGTTGTCGGTTTTTTTCCACGAACACTTTGATGGTTCGCTGTTTAGATTTGGACGGGTACCTGAGAGGTTCGTTGTTTTCGGTGCGCACCTATTATTTGAGTATGGAGTGGTCAGAGGAAAACATGTTAAAACTTATTGATATTTATAGAAGCAAGCAATTATTGTGGGATCCTCAACATAAGGATCATTTTAAAAAATCATTGAAAGGAGATGCCTGTTTTTTTTCCCAATGTTATGTGTTTTTTTTTCGTGTGTACTGTAATTGTATGAATAAATTAGAATTATTTAGAAAACATTATTTATTTAAGACGTCAATTTCATAATATTATGTATGAAGTATCACAAAACAATACAATATATAAACACATTTATTACTAATTATTTATTTATTTCTTCACAGACTCCAAAGAGCAAGATTGCTCATGTTAAGGGGCAATATACAAAAAATAATGCCCATAAAACAATTAACAATAAAAACAAGAAAACAAATTTAGGCATAAGTTTAAGTAATACAAACTACTATAGATGCACAATATATATACACATATAAATACAATATTTAAACAGGATAATATTAATAATAATAAAATTAACAAAATTAACTAAGAAAGCAATAAGAAAAAATATGTTTAATACAATTAAAAAAATGTTTAACATTCGTGAAATGTTGATATTCAATAGGTAAGTTATTGTAATGGTTGATTAATGCATAACGAATCCCTTTTATACCTTTTTTTTTGAGAAACTAGTATCTTTGTGCAATAAAGTACAACCTCTAGTATAATAATCATGTACATCTTTATTAAAAATTAAGACCATGTTATGATGAGATAGATTCTTCATAATTTTAAACATATATATATATACAAATCATATATTTTTTTAAAATTCCTTTAATGCTATAATATTTGAAAAAGTATAAATAAAGTTATAAGGTGTAATAAGTAATAAGCGTGACCAGACGTCCCGATTTTGGAGGGACAGTCCCGATTTTTAACAATTTGTCCCGCGTCCCGCGGCATTTTAAAAAAAAAGTCCCTATTTTTGGGAAAAGAATACAGGACAAGCGGGAGAATGGAAAGGGAATAGACATGGTTGGTTACACCTGTTCTGCAAAACGTCTACTGAAGGTTTGTGGGTTTCCTATGGATCGCAGGAGGTTCGTTGAAATTAATAATTTCGACGAACATATGTGTACGTACCTTTATAGAAATGAAATTTTATTTCGAAATCTGTGTATGAATGAAAATAAAACGTAGACTAAGATTACTAACTAGAAACTTAAATTATGTCAGATCCGGTGGTCTGGTAACTTCATGCTCGCCCTGGTTCTCAGGTTCGCACTTGGTCGGGTCAATGGATTTTCTCAGTACATAAAAATCTAAACATGATTTCATTTGCAAATGAAGTAAAACCATGGGCTAGGAATAGAATAGGCCTCTTTATGACACTAAAATAATCGTATGCCCGAAATAAGAGGTCTCTAATCCATTCACCCCTAATTTAATTTTTGAACGTCATACATATCAAAGAGCATCCTTAATTAAAATAAATAATAGTTTAAAAAAACTAAAACAACACGCTTTATCAGAAAACCGCTTGGGATAAAATTAAAGTGGCCAACAAAAAAAATCATCTCCAACACACCTAGAATAAAACTAGAGTTATCTACAAAAAAAAATACCGTCAAAAGCGTGGCGTGCTTTTTATGGTTTTTACGTTTTATTCTTAGAGACTTTACTTTTACCAATATCTGTTTATTACCAAACAAATTAATTGATATAGAGCACCACACGCTTTTGATGGTAAAATTATTTTTTTTGTAGATAACTCTAGTTTTATTCTAGATGTGTTGGAGATGAGTTTTTTGTTGACCACTTTAATTTTATCCCAAGCGTGTGGAAATTGAATTTATTTTTCATTTTTTAGTTCGGTTTTCTCGTAATAAAGTGTGCCGTTTTAGTTTTTTAAAACCATTATTTATTTTTATTTTTTTAATGCAAATATCTTTAAATTCGATACTATTGTAGTATGAGCTAAAAGTAATGCTCTTCTAAGAAAAATCCTCCGGGCCGGATTTGAACCAGCGACCTATGGATTACTGAAATTATATACCACTACTGTCCATCACTCTACCAACTGAGCTACCACAACGATAGACTAAAAAGTCGATACGTCCGCAACCTATTATACCGGTATTTATTTCTTTGATGTCGTCATGATCCTGGCCAGGATCTTAGAAAAAAATTATGAAATTATTGTAATGTCATTGGTCCATTACAAGTATACAAAGTTTCAAGTCGATCCAACGTTTTTAAGTGGGTGAAAAACCGTGTTGAAAGATTCCGTTTCATAGATATATACAGGTCAAGCTAATATAAAGCGTGCAAAAAGAGTATTGTTATACGAGATGACGAAATTCATGTTGTGAACATATGTTCGTAAGACACAAAGGTTATATATATACACCGTGAAAGTCGTTTAGAAATATAAACATTTGTTTGTGATCCACGACGGTTTCCAATAAAAGACTGGTTAATCTTTTTTTTATATCGTACTAATTGGTACTTCTGTTTCATTAATTTTCTTATCTCACCGAAAGTGGGGAAAATGTCACTGACAACATAATTGCGAACAGACAAAAAAAAAAAATCTCTCACACTCACATGCAAGTTCATATGTTATCACTTGCAAACTATTTTTATGAACATTTTCCTCGAAACGTGTTACGTAACAGTCAAGTGTTCGATATGTTGTATCGCCAAATATCACGTGAATCTATATGATATATTTTTAAATAATAAGCTAACATTGTTTTGCCATAAGTAATGCCAGGAGTGATTTCCAAATTATCAATAAATTCACGAGTCACGAAGTGACGAGCGAATTTATGTAGAGAATTTGGAAATCAAAGTGGCATTTGTTAGGATTATTTAACGAAATAAAGTTAAGCTGTTTACTCACAAATCATTATTAAAATATAGTTATTTTAAAATATTTATATATTTAATGCAAACGGCGATGTTCGAAAACAAATGAGAAACGTTATGTTTCATTTGTTCATCACGGCAACCAGATCATATTTATACGAAATAGAATCGCAATATTGTAAGAATGCACCCTTCTTCTTCTTCGTCAGGCTCTACGACTTCCAGTGGAATGTCTTGGCCTTCTCAACTAGTTTACGCCATTTCTTCCTATCTTCTACAGTAGATTTCAAATCAAAAATCCCCATCTCTCTTAAATCTTCAATTACGTCATCTTCCCATCGATCTTTGGGTCTTCCTCGTGGTCTTGTTCCCTGTGGCTTCCAATTCAAAATATCATTCGGCAATCTTCCTTTTGGCATTCTTAGTGTATGTCCAAACCATTGTAATCTTTTGGATTTGATGAAACTAATTATATTTTCTTTATAATTCTTGAGGTATAATTCATTATTCCTTCTTAACCTCCAAATTCCATTTTCTTTTACCTAGCGGAGAAAAAATGAAACACATAATTACAGGTTATTAATTAATTTCTGATGTCCTATGATGTAAATATGTCAATTATATTTTTCTTTTACGTTAATTCCTGGGAAATAATACGTTTAAGAAAGTAGAAATAGTGTTTTTTAATGGTATAATCAATTGCTACGAATGTTTTTCTATTATATCTCTCAAGCAGAATCTGGTTACACTCGTGCACTACATATACAATCTGGGAGCCACTTGATAAAATGAAAGTGATAAAATCGGGGTGCAAAACGACTGCGATTGTTTGTAAATCAAAATTCATTGAAACGTGATTGGTCATTGACTGCCATTTGGGGCTTGAGTTAAGTAGTCACAATTAACGTAGGCTACTTATGTTCAGAAGTATTTTTATCTGTTTTCTGTGTTTCATCCTTCTGTGCAGTATTTTTTCCATAGACCTAAATTTTACTTTTTTTTTTTTTCTTCCGTAGACCTAGAGCTCTTCCCGCGAATTCAAGCTTCCTTAGATTCAAACGTCATGTTGTCTATTTTTCTGTATTGCGCAATTTTTTACCTAGGCCTATTATATTTTCTTCCTTAGGCCTGGTTCTGCTTCTACGAAACAAGCTTCCTGGATTTTATTTTGGATTGAATGTTATCCTGAGACTTTTCATATTTTGTAATTTTCTTGAACTCTTTTGCCATGTCAGGGACTGCCAATTACTATCATCATTTATATCCAAATTAACTGATATCTTAAGTTCGACACAATAAAAAAAATAACTGCATAACAACTAGGCCTATATGATACAACATTCTATAAATAATCATCTAGGAAGCTACTTAGGCCTACTCTATTTTGTATAATTTTAATTTTAACATATTCTAAGTTTTTGTTAGTATTAGATCACATCATCATTGTATTTTGTTTAGTCTGTATTTTAATAATATCTTAAAATTGTAATTTGTAGGCCTATGTAAGTTTTGTATAATTCTGCTATTCGCTGGTTGAGTGGAAGAGAAGGCCTTGTGGCCTTAACTCTGCCAGCTAAAATAAAGCATTATTATTATTATTATTATTATTATTATTATTATTAACTATGGTCTGAAGAAAGTGACCAACATTTATTTTTTATTCTGCTTTATTAAAACAATCCGTGCGATTTATTATTCACATGAAGAGTCCTTCCATGATAGGCATATTGACTACATGTCTGTAATCCAGAAATTATTCCTTCTCATGGGTAGAATTGTAATTTTCTCGAAAGGAAAAGGTAAATATAATTTATAAATATTTCGCATTAATTAATAATATCATAGGCCTATAGACTATTGACGTCCCAACTAATTACTTTCAAAAAACGTTAAACTGAAAATATATAAAACTAATATTTTACCAGTTATATTATATGGATGCGAAACATAGACTCTTACTTTAAGGGATGAAAGGAGATTACGAGTATTTGAGAATAAAGTTCTTAGGAAAATTTTTGGACCAAAGAGAGATGAACAGACAGGTGAATGGAGAAGACTACATCAGTGAACTACATGGTCTTTATAGGAAGCCAGATATAATAAGAACAGTTAAGTCTCGTAGACTGCGATGGGCAGGACTTGTGGCACGAATGGGGAATAAAAGACGTGCATAGAAGCTTCTTGTAGGAAAACCAGAGAGAAAGCGCTCAGTTGGTAGACCAAGAATGAGATGGGAGAATAACATCAACTATGATTTGAGGGAAGTAGATTATACAGGGGATGATTGAAAAACATTAGCTCAGGATAGGAATGTATGTAGAGCTTATGTCAGCGCGGCCATTAACCTATGGGTTCAATAGTGCCAGTGAGTTAGTTAGTTAGGATCGCTGATTTACAACAGTGTTGCCATTATTTATCGAGTGTCTTAGTATTTTAGAATTGTGAAACAGTAAATATTAGCCTGTATATTAATTGGCTTATTTAACTAGAAAGTTTAGCATAGAGATAAAGAAGCAGGCAATTGTATAGGCCCTAACTGAAAGTCCGTTTTCAAGTTCCAGGGTAAAATTGACTTCTCTGGACGATCGTTCACCTCTGGAATTAATACAGCATATAGATATGAGACTAGGTACCGGGTGGTAGGCCAAGATCCTCCTAGGCCTGGCGCATTAGTTTAAATAATGTAAATTAATAATAAGTAAGGTACAGCGGTCCCACTACAAGCCATAGGAGACCCTTGGGGTAGTTGAGGGTTAAGGTTCCTACTTTTTCCAGACAACCGGCATTTGATATCTGCCGGGCTGTCAGCCCAGCATGACTGCCGCCTTTACCCCTGAACAAGCGTCTGATACTCATTTACATTAGAGGCTGAGTTGACCCCAGGATCATGGCATCATTAGAAGGTTAGGGTCAGTTTAAAAATTCTGACCCCACCGGAACTGGAACCCTCGATTTTCCGGTTTGTAGCGTATTACCTTAACTATCTATTCTACGGCGTGCTCCTAAAATAAATTAATATGATTTGCCTATTTTAAAAATCGGGACGATTTTTTCCTCCAGTCACTGCAGTAGTTGAAACTACTATAAAAAAAGAGGAAATATGTCATACTGTTAGAGTCTCCAGCAAGTTGTGAGATTTGAAAAGAAAAGCGTTTTGTTGTGAAAGATTGAAGATTGTGTGATGGAGAATTTAATTTGCTTGCTTGTCTATAAACAGTACGTGTGAGGTAGTCTTCTCTATTCAACACCTGTTCCTGATCTCCCAAACTTGCCTCTGCGTTCAGATCTACCAAACACTTTGGCCAACTTCCAATTAGGTTCCTATTTCTCCTGCCAGCCAAACAACAAACTTCATATAGGCAAATTCTGCTGACTGCAACAATGAGTTATATCCATTTTATTGCTGATAGGATCCCCTGATATCCAACTTGTATACAAAATCAAAACTACTTGTCCTTACACAAATAAATTATTGCAACAAGTACTAATCCTTAAATTGGAAAAACACGAATTTCTTCTAACAGTTATTTGAATGTGGCGGACCGCAGTGTAAACGGATTCTTGTATAACTGCTATTATTAGGTATATTGTATAATTAGACGCACATTTAAATGGTTTCTTTTTTGTTCGTTTTCTTCTGATTTATTTCAAATATTAATTTAATTGAACCAACTGATGCATTCAAAAGGATACATTACAAATTTAAGGGTTAAACTTCTAAAATAGACAAATTTAAATTTATTAAAACATATAACATATTAATAATGTAATAAAACTAATACATTTCTTCAATTCTTAGGCTGCAAGTCTCTTCATTCACTCATTTTCTCTGTCTATGTGTAATTATATATCTTCTGTCTGTCTCTTTCTCTCTTTCCTTGTTTTGAATTTTCTTATAGATATCTTCCTTCCTCTGTTATTCTGTCTTTCTGTATCAGTCTATGCATTATCTTTGCTCTTCTCTAAACTTCTCTATCTCTATGTCCTCTTTGCCATTCTCTTCCTATTCCCTGTCTGTCTCTAACTCTCTCTCTCTCTCTCTCTCTCTCTCTCTCTCTCTCTCTCTCTCTCTCCCTCTCTATGTCTTAATCTCCCTCTCTCTCTCTCCCTTCTCCAGTTGTTTTTTTCATTGCTTCATTCACTCGTTCATTCTGCCCCTCCCTTCATCTTTCATTATAACTATCTCTGTCTTTCTCTGTCTTCACATACGCACACACACAGAAGAGTATCTGTTTCAGTTACAGTATCTTCCTCCTATTTTGAATATTCTAATAATCATCTTTTCTTTTTCGCACTTACCATTATTATGCCATGGCAGATATGACTTAACGCATTCACTTCAGATTAAAATGCTCAATACATTTCTCCAGGAACCGGATCGAAGTTACTGTTAATTATATTGTCTATTTTCAGACGTGAAAACAAACAAGAGTAACGGTACTTGAGATGACAATTATGGTGATGGCCAAAATACGTTCCTCTACTATTCATAAATGTTAATAAAAGATTATCCTGCCAAGGAATGTACAAAATATTGCAAAATATGTAACAGCAGAGTTAAGCGAGTGTTCCTCATGTTCTGAGTTGAAAGCCATTTAACTGCTGGCGAGTCTACCTCGTCTTTAGAAGCGAATAGGTTAATATAATATCACAGTAATGTGACGTTTGTCTAGCGTCTTCCTCTAAACTACAAATCGGAATAATTCATTAGTATTTTTTTTTGTGATTACTGAAGTGATTATGCGTTATGCACATATACCATTCATGCGCTCAGCTAAGCATGAGGAAAACAGACAACTAGATGTCGCAGGTGGTTGACCAGTGTCAGTAATCTTGTACGTTTAAAAGCGCTAAATGACAGATAAGCAACTTTTGTATATCGGCAGTTACTCATACGCATATCGATAGGTCGATTGTCACATGTCTTTCGCTAGTATACGGTACGTTGCAAAGCAGTGTGGTGTTAAATATTCATACAGTTCTTTTAGTATAAAATTAATCTTGCTTCTTTAAAATAAGTTTAAAATAAATTAGTGGCGATGGTAGATTAATCATAGAGTCTACAAGTTAGTGCAGTTCATACTTCGGATTCCGTCAGAAAGTGATCGAACTTTTGAGGATGAATCTAGAATACAAGTAAGTAAAATATTTTTGCAGAACAATTAATAAAAACTAATATTTTATCAATTTATTTCGTTTTAATTAACTAATACAATTGCCAATGTAAGGAACTGTTGTGTAACAATTGTAATAAGTTTAAGTCCTATTACGATTTATTCAAAACTTCAGTGGAGGGAGAAAGTGAATAGATGCCGCCTCCCATATATGTTTAAGAAAAAATGCATTCCTTTTAGTATTGTTCATGTAGAAATTCGTTCTTACATTTAGGCATACGCGTAATTTAAAATATTTTCCCTAAATACTTATTAATATCCGCGAATCAGATCGGAAATATCTTATAGCAATAGATGATCATACATTTATATATATGCATGTAGGCCCTATATACACACGATTTCAAATAATGTAGGTCTAAATCATATATTTTTGCTTTCTAGCAGAATGATGCGTCAATAAAAAAGCTTTGTAGTCTTCTGTTAAATACGGTTGATGAAAAATCGATGTCAATTAAAAAAAAAAAACATAGTATGCTAAATGCAATTACGGACTATGAAAACATGAATGATAACAGCTTAACACATGATTAATACAATAGTAATAATAATAATAATAATAATAATAATAATAATAATAAAATAATAATAATAATAATAATAATAATAATAATAATAATAATAATAAAATAATAATAATAATAAAATAATAATTATAATTAATAATCCATCCATAGTAATTCTGCCCGAAGGCAGGTCCTTCACTGCAATCATAGCATTTTCATGCTATGCTTGCAGCTTTACTAGGGAATTGTGTAGGTGTGGTAGCTTCCCGTTGCTTTCCACAGCGGTGAAGGATGATGGTGATGATGATAATGATAAGGATGATAAGGATGATGGCCATATGATTTCGGGGACCGTTTGGGCCTTAAAGTTTTCCTGACATTTGTCTTACAGGTGAGGAAAAACCCCGATAAAAACCTCACTCAGAAAAACTGCCCGGACCGGGGATCGAACCCGGGCCCGCTGCGTGACAAGGCAGCACGCTACCTCGAGACCACAGCGGTGGACAATTAATAATAATAATAGGGCCTATTATTATTATTATTATTTTTATTATTATTATAACTAATATTAAAATTTAAAATGCAGCTAATGAAGCCTAATTTTCTTCTTCTTCTTCTTCCTTCCAAGTATTAGGGGATATGTGGATGGCGACCACAAGGTGCCCAAGCTGAGCAAAACATTTCTTCCACTTACTTGTGTTTTGCACTCTTTTAACTTTACTATCTAACCTCTCTTGGTTAACTCTTGTTTTTTTTCGACCCCGACGCTATTAGGGCATCCGAGGGCTAGGGAGTCTTTCCTTTCTTCCATTTCTTCTTTCCTTTATTTTCTTTTTTTCTCCAGAAAAGCCTGACCAGAGGCTATAAGATGGCAGCCCCATCACTGGTCTTGCCTTCCTTTGGCCAGCAACCAATCGAAGGGACTATTATTATGCTTTCAAGTCTTATACGAGAATTTCCCGGAAGGATCAAAACGCTGGAGGGAAAATTTTCTATAGGATCGTAACAGGCCTTGGCCTAATACTTGAAGCCTAATTTTAAACGATATAATGTTAATTTAGCATATATCCGAATTCCATTAGATTATAAAATAAAATTCTTTGCAAAATTTTAAGCATATCTCACTTTTTGTTAGAAACGAAACTGTACCCATAATCCAGATAATAAGTAAATTGCTTGATAATGTGGTAGTTCTCATGAGTCTACGTATTGACATTTAAAAGTTTTGAACAATCTTTGGTAATTGTTTGATTTTTTATCCTTCTTCTTCCTTCCAAGTATTAGGCCAAGGCCTGTTACGATCCTATAGAAAATTTTCCCTCCAGCGTTTCATAGGACGGCCCAGTGATCTTCGTCCTCTTGGTATATAATTATAAACAGCTTTGGGGATCCGATTTGAACTCATTCTTTCAAGATGGTGTTTCCAATTTAGTTGGTACTGTTTAATATATTCCAAAATTGGCGTAGTCTTCAATTCTTTTAAGATATCGGTGTTCCTTTTCCGATCCCATCTGGTGTAACCCGCTGTTCAGCCGCATGAATCTCATTTCACAAGCCGTTATTCTGCTTTCATGTTGTTTTCTTAGTGTCCATGCTTCACTACCATAGGTCAACACTGGTCTAGCCAAAGTGTTATATAAACGTAATCTGGTGTTTTTTTGTACAAGGGATGGTTTCATAACTTGATTAATAATTCCTAAACTTTTATTATAACTAGTAACTTTTTCAGGGATATCCTTTTCATCCCAGATAGAGAGATAATATCCAAGCTATTTAAATTGATTAGATCTCTCTAAAATTTTATTCTGGAGACAGATTTTACTTTGTATGGGGTCCTTCCCATGAAATGCCATAATTTTAGTTTTGTTAATTGATATTTCCATATTGAATTTGGCAGCTATTTTTTATAAATTATAAATTGATCGTTGCAAATCATTTTCGGAAAGTGCCAGAAGAGCTAAATCGTCTGCAAAAAGAATAGCATCGATTTTGAGGTTCCTGTTGATGGGTATATATCCTCGTTGTGTTTTCCTCCATTCATTTATTAATTTATTCATGTATATAATGAAAAGCACCGGTGAAAGTCCACATCCCTGTCTTACTCCAGTGTTGATCTTTTCCCAAGAAGATAATTTGCCATCTTGTTTAACAGACATTTCATTATCTTTATAGATGTTGAAGATATTAGTAATATATTGTTGTGGAACGTTATCATCAGCTAAAATTTGTAGTATCCATTTTTATCCATTTTATTTATTAAAACATTTCTTCTTTAAATTAGAAGTAAACTACTGAAATACCTTGATGTTATATTCCTTATCGACTTACTAGTTTTGGAACCCTAGAATGGTTAACATTTGACACAAATATTTTAAATGCATTCTTTCAAATTGTATAGGCCTAAGATTAATTTGTACAAGCACATGACATGATAAAAAATTATAAGTAATGTCACGAGTGATTTCTAAATCATGGATAAATTCACAAGTCACAAGTGACGAGTGAATTTATATTGAGGATTTGAAAACCAAGAGTGATATTTCTTAGGACTATTCAACAAATAAAATTAAGCTGTTTACTCAAAAATCAATATTTAAATATAATTACCGGTATTTTAAAATATTTATATATTTAATGTAAATGGCGATGTTTGAAAACAAATCAGAAATGTGTGGTTATGTTTCATTTGTTTATTCACTGCAACTTGATCATATTATTTATTGCCAAATAGGGTAGCAATATTGTCAGAATGCACTGTAATGGAGAAAAAAATAAACACGTCAAATTGTATACTATAACCAACATTAGGCCTATAGGTTATTTTATTTTTTAGTGAATAACTCAGTAAACTCATTACTTAAAAGCACAATTAATGAACACACAATTATCAAACACATAATTATCAAATGTGTAGTTTGAAGGAATCTGTTCATTATTTGCTATATTCACCGTATTTGTTGGAGAGTCAGTCACTGCAAAATAATGCTCTAACCTGTTCAGAATATTAAAAAGGAGGAGCTTTCTTACTTTGGTAAACAGAATTCGATAAATAGCGACTGCCATTAGTTATAAAACAAAATTAAGTGAAACGTGATTGGTTATTCATTTCCATTTGGGGCACGAGTTAAATATTCAATAGGCCTATACGTACTTACTTATTTATCGCAACTCTTACATTAGTAATTTTATAGACCTGTTATGCATTCACCAGAGCTTAAACACTAAATATATATGAAGAGTACAGGGAAAGAATCAGATAAATCACCTTATCGAATGGAGTTTAAGGTGCCATTAGATTCTCCACGGAACGGACTATCTTTTAGAAGTGTGAACCAGTAAAATAAATATTTTGTTTACTGGTTTATTTACCTTTATCGCTTGGCATGCAGTTAAAGAAGAAGGTGCGTTGCATACTAATTAATTGTCAATTTTCTAGGTTTCTTACAAGAAACTGTCATCCATTGCATGCTAAACCTACTTTAAAATGTTTTTTTATAGAAGCGTTATGATGTACCAAGGCCGTGTCCAAAATTATATTGCTGTTTTTAACTGCAAATCATCAAAATCCAGAGCCAAATCTCTCATTTAAACTATGGGGAAGTAATACAACTCGTGAATTGGTCGAATGGATAACCTTCACCACATTGCCGTCCACGCCACGTTCCTTGTCACTCCACTCCGCTCTCACTCATACAGGGAGCCCATCTGCTCCGTACAGTGGGTTACCATTTCTGGATTATTGCTTCGATTTTTGTGCCTTGCAGTTAAAAACGGTATATGATTTTGGACACGGCTTTGGTACATCACAACACTTCTCTTGAAAAAACAATTCTAGGTAGGTTTCGACATGCAATGAATAACACTTCTCTCGTCAGTCATCATCAAGGTAAAATTTCATCAAATCATTGAAGGGCTGTCGAAACATGATCTATCAGCAGCAGCTGAATAGAGTACCTATTTATCTACTGATTAATGAACATAACTGAAAGAGACGTAAATGTGAAACTGTCAAGATTTCAAATGATATGTGGAAGTATACATAAAACATTAAAGAACGAAACAAGAAGAAGTTTTATAAAACATTGGCAGTTCCTGCATCACTTTATGGGAGTCAAACTTGGGTAATGACCAAAAAATTACAAAGTAGAATACAAAGCGTAGAAATGAACTTTCTTAGAAGAACAAAAGGCTGCACAAGAATGGATCGGTTAAAGAATGAAGATATAAGAACAGAGTTAAATATATATCCATTAAATGATAAAATCAAAGGATATAGAGAAAAATGGTTCAGACAGGTAGATAGAATGAACGTAACAAGATTACTAAAAGCACCAATTAACTACAAACCAAGAGGTTCAAGGATTGTAGGAAGGCCAGTGAAAAGATGGACAGAACTACTGTGAGGCGGAACAGAGATTTTGCCTAGCCCGTGAAGTGAAGAAGAAGAAGAAGAAGATTAGTGAAGATTCCAAAAGGCCTTCCACATTTCAATGGAATTTTACTTTGTTGAGGACGTAGATATCTTAAGTACATGTTTTATTATTTTAACCTTTTAGATAGGCTTTCTGAATATAGTTTATAAACGGGGAAAAAAAAAAAACACAAAATTGATTTCTGAGAAAAGATACACCTTAAGCCGTTTTGGCACTCAGCAGCGTTGGAAAAACTTGCCCGGCGGCCCAATTGACTGCCTCACTATATAACTATGTTGTTTTTTGAATATCTCACTTTACATAAGTCCACACATATAGAATGTCTTCATAATTTTAAAATAATATGCAATTAATCTTGTTTAAAATGCCCTTAACGCCCATTTGCACGTAGTTGAATGTCTTTAGCTTAGAGCTGGTTAAATCATTAAATATTTTATAAAACGATCCTTGAATTCTCGCTTATATGATAATGAGATGGAAGACAATTCTTGTCTACGTTATCGCCATGAATTTCTCTATTTAAACTTTCGTTTACACAATTTTATTCAATTTTTTTACCCTACCTATAAACTATGTTTACTATCCCAAGCTTGTCCTGCATGACAGTTTTGTACTCTGATTTCATACATCGCCTTCCATTTTTTTAAGACTTTTGTGCTTTCGTCCATTGAGACTCTGTGAATCAAAACTTGCATTAAATTTAATTATTACTTCACCATGATACACTAACTAGCCTACTAACCGGTTGCTGGTCTCACATCCACATGTAAATCACAGAGGTAGATGATCATCCAGCCAGTGTAGGGGGTGACACGTGGTCATCATGTCGAGCCGCTACTTATTGTAGCTACCAAATTGCCTCACGATGCTGTGTGGGCACCGGTTCCATACTGGCCGAAATACCATGAGAAAATGCCTTACCCCATGGAGGCTCGAACCAGGGCAAGTCCCGTAGCTCTGCGCCAAGGCTTCCTGCCTTAACCACTCGGCTACGGCGCGGGACCTGGTTTTCCTATAAGATGCATATATATACTAAATAATCTTATCAAGTAGATTAGGCTAAGTTACAAAACACCAAAAGACTAATAAGAAAGGAAAAACAATAAGGCGATTCCAATGAGATCAGTTTTCCTGTTGTCTCCCAGTAGCGTTCATTGAGTGTAACAGTTTTTAATGCAGGGCAGTAGAGTAGGTGAGCAGAATCCATATTGGCACCAATCGTATACAGCATGCAGATATTACTGTTGAATATTCCCAGAAGCTGATGATGGGTAGTGCGAGGCAGTCATGTCCTGTAGCTATCCGAAATTTTGCGACAGCTTCTTTGCGTGGCCAGTCTGGTATTTGAAAAGTAATATTATTCCTCTATTGGCTTTCTTTGGTCATTCATAACATTGCCGTCGAGGTTCATATTTTATCTTGCAGTGGACAGTAGTAGCATATCTACGGTAGGGTATTTCTTTCTTAGGTGCTTCTAGAATTTGAGTACCTCGTTTTGCAAATAGATCTGCAGTCTCATTTCCTGTGATCCCACAGTTTTGCAAATAGATCTGCAGTCTCAATTCCTGTGATCCCACAGTGTGATGCTATCCATTGTAATGAAACTCGCTTTTGGAGGCAAATAAGGCTGTTGACGTATTTCCTACAACCTACAAATTCTTTGCTATTAGTTGGTGTTAAATAATTTGAAATTGCACCAGTTGTTGCCTATTTAAGAAAAATTCTGCCCTTACATGTGAAGTGGAAAAGTACTGATTCTATATCCCCATCAAAAGGGACAACATTTTTGCAAAGTGAAATGTATATTGTACACTGAAAATACCTTTAAACAAAATAACAGGCATCTGAGCAAATTTTGTCAAACCTTTCACGCCCAGATTTGAATTGCGACATCATCATCATCATCATCATCATCATCATCATCAACAACAACAACAACAAGGATTAAGCCCAATGGCCTGTTCCGATCTCATTATAGGTCGAATTGGTCCTTCCATCTCTTCAATAGTCTTCCCAACATTCTTATACCTTTTGGTTTATAATTATACATTCTTCTTGGTATGCATTGTTCATTCATTCGTAATACGTTCTGAAGATAAGCATTTTGATAATATTTTATCTTGCTGTGGTCGTGCCCTGAAATCGAATCCGGCCTTTGCTTTGAGATGAATCAGTAATAATAAATGTCCCCTGACCGCGTTACGAGCGCTGTGCAGGGTAAGGATAATGACAGGGTTGCTGTCTCAGAGCATCTATCCATGCTCCTCTAAGTATTAACCCCTTTAGAGAGGGTTGCTGCTTCCGCTTGAGCCGTTGTGATGATCGCCTGGTATCACGTCGCCTCGTAGACCGTTGCAGACTTCTTGGTCGAAGTCAACCTTCTGGCAGACGTCTCCCACATTTCCGGACTATTCTTAGTTTCCTCTCACCTCTAACCAATCGGCAAGTTAGCAAAGCTATACTTCCCCGATTTGGTCGTCTGGTTCATTGAGTACTCGGCGCCCCCACCACGTCGAGGTGATAGTCCACGGGGGGGGGGATTGCGACATTAATAGCATTAATTTGTTAAACAACGACGTAAAAAGAAAACGCCAACTGGAAGAATGCACTGATTGTTTATCTTAGAAACTTATTCCTTTGAATTAAGAAAATGTTATGCTAATATAGATATAATTATGAATTTATGTTCACTTTATAGCTTCACGGTGTGTGTTTCCATAGATGAACAATCGTTCAGTTAGTATGAAGGTGACATATGGTCAGAAGGAGTTTTATCTTATTTTTTCAGATTATTATCCGAACTTGGATCCTCTACTTAGCTACCGAGTATCTTATTGTGCAGGATGAGAAACAGCCCTCCCATTCACTAGTCGAAATTCCTTGAGACAATCTCTTCCCCAAATGTACTCACTCCTATACTGGCCGGTTGATCGTCTACCTCTGTTATTTACATATGAGGATGTGAATCTAGCAGTCGGCTGGTAGGCCATGGGTGTTTCAGGATAGTGGCGCCTTGGAGTTTGGAATAGGTAAATATTAACAAACTTGATGGAACTATCGAACACGGAAGTTCATGGCCGCGCAGACATAATCTCTCCATACATCCCTATCCAGAGATGTTTTCCAATCATCCCTGGTATAATTTATCTTCATAAAATCATGTTTAATGTTATTCTCCCACTCATTCTTGGCCTACCTTCTGGGGGATTTCCCTCTGGTTTTCCTACAATTGGTTTTTCATACCCTTATTTCATCCCATTAGTTCTACATGTCCTTCCATCGCAGTCTACGAGACTTATTTGTTCTTATTACGTCTGGTTTCCCATAAAGATCATGTTGCCACTATTATGTAGTCTTCTCCATTCACTGATCTGTTCGTATCTTTTTTGGTCCAAAAGTTTTCCAAGAACTTTATTCTCAAATACTCGTAATATTTTCTTCTCCCTTAAATTAAGATTTATTTATTAAAGATAATTAAATTTCACATAAAATAAATTAAAATAATTTACTGTACAGTTCACTGATTTAGAAATCTAAAACGTGTTAAGCCTCGCTTTTGCTAAACATAAATTTTCACTCGTAAAACTTAAAATTTTCAATTCTTGTAAAGTAAATAACTACTGTTGAATCTCAAGATAGCGTCTACCTTGCAGTAAATGGATAAAGTATCCAGTCGGCCGTAGCTGGATATTCAGTGGGAACATGGCGGCGCGCGGAACAGTTTGTTTGTGTTTGTTTGGCCTTAGTTGAGGATACCTTGCTGCAGTGCGCTAATATGAATGAAATAAAAGCGGTTCGGTCGTGCACTGGGGGGTGCACTGGGGGAAAGGTCGGTGGATCTGCTAGACAGTCCTCCCGACTAAGTCAAAGGGACTCGTGAACCATTAGTGGGGTCGGCAGGAGTTGAGCGCCTTGTCGTACTATTGCTCACCCCTGCTCCGTGCTGGACCACAACTCCAACAGGACACGTCCCTGGGGGCACACCAGGGAACGGCTCGGACCAGTGAAGAGGGGAGCAACTGTGCTGGTTCCCTGCTAAGCCTACAGGCTCGTGGACAAACTGCAGAGTCACCAGGAGATGACCACCTGGATGTACTAAAGTCTCACACTGCGGGGCTTGAGGATTCAAGCCTTAGCCGGTCTCACAACGGTTGCAGGATGCGTCCCTGGAGGTAGAACAGGGAAACGGTCGGTGGATCTGCGACAGCAGTCCTCCCGGCTAGGCTCGAGGAGCCCAAGGACCAACTGTGGGGTCGTCAGGAATGAGCGACCTGACGTACTATGTAGCTCAGCAATTTCCCTGAAGTTGCGACTCCAACACCTTCTCCCCGAGGTGTTGGTTTTAAGCCGAGAACTCTTGAACGTGGACGCGAATAGATAGGAGGACAAGATTCTAGGACTTTGGAGTATGGTCTTTGACCGAGGTATCCCAAGGGGTGAAGGCATGGGCCTAGATGGTTCGGTCGTGCTGGTCTTCCTTTTCTGCTCCTTTAAATTTTCCATGTATAGACGGTCTTTGGTAATCATCCATCCAGCATTCTTCTTACGTGTCCATACCATATTAACCTTCTGTGTTCAATCTCATCCATTACACTTCTTTCTGAATTTATCCATTATTTTTAATTTCTGTATTTATAACTGTTTCCAGTCCATATTTTCTGGCAGCTCGTCTCCAAAAGTCCATTTTAACTCTAGTTATTCTGTTGGCGTGTTGTTGTGTCATTGTCCGAACTTCCGATCCATATAACATTACACTTTCTAGTATGGACTTATAAATTAGTTATTTTGTACTGTTAATGATAAACATCGGTGGATCTGCGATACTTTTTAGCATTAGCAGTCCTACCGGCTAAGTCCGATGCACTCGTGGACTAATTCTGGGGTCGTTAGGGGTGAGCGTCCTGGCGTACTACTGGCTCAAACATTCTACCCGAATGTTCAATGAAACATTTCTCCCGAATGTGGCAAAAGCCCAGTATTTTGGCGTGGTTCCAGATATAAATAAGGGAGAGACAGAAGTTGGCCTGAGAGTGGAGGCAACAGCCCGGGGTATCCCAGGTAGGAGGGCCCGGCAGAATATGGGCGGTGTGTGGAACAGCTGATTTGTGTTTGTTGGCCTTGGTTGTGAATACTTTCCTTGCAGTACACTAAAATGAATGAAATTCAATGGGTATTTAGAATATGGCGGCGTGTAGAACAGCTGGTTTGTGTTTGTTTGGCCTTGGTTCTGGAGTTTTTTCGTTGCAGTACACTGATATGAATGACATTCAGTGAGTATTTTAAAAATATGTCGGCGTGCGGAACAGCTGGCTTTTGGATTTGTTTAGCCATAGTTTTGGATACCCTGCTTTCATAAAATTATGAATAGATGTCTAATTTTAGTTCCATTGTCTTCTGAATAAATAAGGTAGTTATATTAATAGCTTAATGAATTGTGATGTCGAGATAGGCAATATATATATATATATATATATATGATAAGAAAAATAAATGCCTGGACGGTATCAGGCATTTATTTTTCTTATCATATCATATTAAGCTTGCATTGCTCAATGTTAAACATTTTAATTATAACATATATATATATATATATATATATATATATATATATATATATATGCTTTAAACTCTGTTTGGTGGAGCAAAAATATTTAAAAAAATAGAAAATTACAAATATATCAAACCATAATTCAGAGCATTTTAACATATGGTGCTGAAGTCTGGCAAATTCCTACCAGGGAAATGAAAAGAATTTTAAGTATAGAAATGGATGTTCTAAGAAGATCAGTTGGAAAATCTAGAATGGATAGAATACGAGATAAAGAAATAAGGGAAATTATGGCTGTACAAGAGGAGCCAGACATCATAGACATTGTAGAAAAGAAAATAGTATAGTGGTATGGCCATGTCAAAAGAATTCCAGCGCAAAGATTGCCTAAAATGGTTATGGAATGGATCCCAATAGAAAGGAGGAAGAGAGGAAGACCGAAGAAAACTTGGATAGAAGGGGTACAAGCAGCTATGAATATCAGAGGATTGGAGGAAGATCAATGGATGGACAGAGAGGAATGGCGTATATATATATATATATATATATATATATATATATTTAATTTAAGACTTTCTACAGTGTTTCCTCAAACAAAAAAGTAAAAAGAGTACATAAAATTATCACAATTTTATTTTCTTTCTCCATTCGTCCCTATCCAACGCATGTGTCTTGTACTGTAGGCATTTCAGTTCCAAACATCTTCTTGCTCCATTTATCTCTGTCCATAGTCTTTCTATCTGATGTCCATCACATCACTTCTTTTGGCAGTATTCAGTCTTCCATTCTAATTAGACGCCCAGACTATTGAATTTTTCTTTTTAATGTAGGCCTATAATTTCTACTGCATAAAAGCCTACGTAATAGTAAATTATACATTTTTTTATTCGTACCCGTGTTTTATACAAAAAAACCTCAACTCGTGTCCGACTCAGAGTCCGGTCAAGGGATGAGATGCGATGAATCTCTTTACATTGTAGGTCTATGAGTAACAAGGGTGTCGGCCGACCACGTTTTACTCAACATCACAATATTAATGAAATGAAACTGATGAGTGAAATGAAAATGGAGAAATGATCGAATGCATTTTGTGGAAGGGGAAAACCGAGAAAATCCGCGCAGACTCCTTTTCGTTCACCGCGAAACCCACATAGAGTGACTCAGAATCGATCTCGAGAATCCTGTGATGAGAGGCTGTCTAGAAACAACTAAATTTATCCAGATATTAATTTTACCTGTGGTTTATTTACCAATTATACATAACTGTAATTTATACAGTCAAATGCGCTTCTTACGATCATTGTTAGGAGTTAATAGACTGGATCACCAAAGGAACACTACTATCAGAGGAAAACTTGGAGTAGCAAGTTTAAATGATGATATCCAAAGATACCAGCAAGAATGGAAAAATCATCTGAGAAGAATGGCAAGAAATAGACTTCCAAAATTGGCATTCCAATATACCCCAACTGGACATAGGGACCAAGGAAGACCAAAACATCGGTGGAAAGATCAAGACCATCTTCGCTAGGTTTACCGTACAGGCCACATGGCCTAAAACGAATTTGTTCATGATGATGATGTAATTTATAGAAACTGGTCATTAGTGAGTGGAAGATCAATATGATTTTGTCCTGTCCAAAGAGTTCTGACTTGTTGATGATGAATGACGTAAATTTTGGAACAATCTGTGGTTGGAGACATGTGTTTTGTGTTAGGTCTCGTCACCCTACAACAAATGTGTCTCCCGCCAGAGACATTCCACAGAGACAATATAAACACTGGAGCAGAATCATGGCTTTGTGTTAGATGTGTGTGTTTACCGTCATTAAATGGGATCACTTTGTTTGGCACATGCACGGCACAAGCTTGAAGCGCCATCTGGCGATCTGTTGCTCGGATTTGCTCTTTCCACTTTTTTTTTTAAACCGTTGACCTGCATCAGAGGTATCACACTACTTCAGTCTTTTTAAATCTTGTAGACCTGACGCAGGATAATTTTGCACTCGCAGAGACAGTTGTGTAATGAGAGAGAAAGAGAGAGATAGATATCAGTAATTATTTTTTTTATCGCACAAGGTTTCTCAATTATCCGCGAAAAAATTAACTTTAAAGAAACAATTGCACAATTTGTGGGGTATAAACAATTAAAATGGTTTGGTGACATGTGAAGAGGATGAATGCAGATAGATTGCCAGTTTGGAGTGGATTTCAAATCGGAGGAAAAGTAGAGGGAGACCTGAGAAGATGTGGATAGAGGGAATTATGAATTTTATAAAGGACAGGGGATTACAGAATGGTGACTGGAAGGGTATAGATGAATGGAGGAAGGGAACCAAAACTTAATATTGAACACGGGAAGATGTTATATACATGTAAAAGCTGTTAAATAAAATAAAGAAACGCTTCTCTAGAAATAATTTTTAAGAAAGTATTAGTTCATTCTTTTTCGCTTCATGCGCAGTAAAGCAGTACAAAAGGCACAGTAAGACATTGGGAGGATTTTGAGGTATTAGGAGGTTAAGCGACCTATCTAACTAGACCATCAGCATGAGATGTCAGTGAGATTGTCAGCCTTGTGTGACGCTGATACTATTTTTCGTTAGAAGCTGAGATAACACCTGCTTGTAGATTTAGGTGAGTTTAAAAATCCTGATCAAATTGTGACTCGAAACCATGAAATGATTGGAAAATATTGGCTGGATAGGGATGTGTGGAGAGCTTATGTCCACGCGGCCATGAACCTACGGGTTCGATAGTGCCAGTCAGTTAGTTATACTGAGTTTTAGTTATACCGAGTTTTGTTGTGAAAAATCGAAAATTGCGACCGCTAGAGCGATTTTCAAATTTTCGAACGGGGTGAACTCCTACACTTAATGGTTTTAGAATGTAATAGATAGCGATTAAACACTCTGTGCACCTGAGAAAATCTATGTTCAAGTTTTCAAGGCAATCAGAGGCTACTTTTCCAGTTTAGCGAGCACAAACATACGCAGGGTAATTTTTTATAAGCCTATGAAGGTATTAGGTGCATTATCAAAGGAAAAATTAATGAAGTTCAATATTTTAAAATAACTATAGTTAAATAATGATTTGTGAATAAACAGCCTAATTTTATTCGTTAAATATTCGTAACAAATGTCACTCTTGATTTCCAAGTTCTCTAGATAAATTCACTCCTCACTTCGCGAGTCGTGAATTTATCGATCATTTGGAAATCACTCCTGGCATTACTTATGAAGAAGTTATACAAATGAAAGCCAATTGCTATTTGATCTTTAGGAAAACCAAAACATAAATGGTAATATGAGATAAAAAATACTTTGTCATCTTCTACTAATACTTCATAAAATAAGGCCTTTTGAATTGTTTTCACATCAAGTGGGATTTAATGAATCTTCCCATCTATTTTTTTTTATTATTCCGCCTTTGCAATGAATATACATTTTTCCGGTACCCATGTTCACAGTTAACTACACATTTGTTTCAACACATTTTTCCATTCTTGTCTGTTCATCCATATATCTTCTTCTATTTCCCATTCCCTCTTAGCTTCATTGATTCCCTGAATCCACGTAATTTTGGTCTACCCTTATTTTTCCTTCCCTGTGGTTCCCAATCCGTGATTATCTTAGGTAGTCTTCCTTCTTCCATTCTTCTATTGTGTCCGTACCAATTTAATTAATTCTTCTTTATAAAATCTAATAGGCCTATTGAATATTGTACCTGCATTTTTTCTTTTATATATGAATTTCTGATTTTATCCTTCCTGGATATTCTTACAGCACGTCTCCAGTAGTCCATTTCAGTGGCGAGCATTTTTTTTTTCATTTGTGCATTTAAAGCCCACACATCAGCTCCATGCTTCTGATTATTGTATTAAAAATAGTTTTTTTTTGTTTCTTCCCATCTATGCCGTAATAAATGGACGTCCAACACTTCTGTGTTCTATTAGTTTGTACTTTAATAACAGCTGAGGGATTATATCTGTTGACATTATTTTAACATGTTCATACCAGTTTCTCCTATTGCCAATTCTATTTCTTAGATTTAAAATATTTAAGTCTTTCCTAAGACAAATGTCAGGAAAACTTTAAGGCCCAAACGGTCCCGAAATCATATGGCCATCATCCTTACCATCCTGGTTGAGTGGTAGACAAGGCCTTAAGGCCTTAACTCTGCCAGGTAAAATAAAGCTATTATTATTATTATTATTATTAATTACTTTATTCCTTTTTCTTTCCAAAATTGTCACAGCTGCTACTGAACGTAAACTGCATTTCCGCAGTTTCTATTTGTCTTCAGTCTAAACGGTTAAGAGTACAATTCTCACTTGCATATGTTAAGACAGGGCACTACCATATTTTTTGTAAAATTTTAATAGTGTACTCCTCAAAGTTTTATTTTTCAGTGCCCGTTTTATAGTGCCACACATTCTATAAAACTTATTTAATTTAATATTAATAACTTTCTTCTGACAGTATGATAATAGCATTGTAAATCATTGAAATTGTTCACCTGTTGTATTGTAGGCCTACTATTATTAATAAAAGTAATTTGTAAAATATTTTGTATCATCATCTGCATTCATGGATTAGGTCTGTTGACCCGTTCCGACTTCAGCCCATATCTTTCTAGGTCTGCCCACATCTCGGGTGCCTTTAGGTTTGTATTTTGTTATTTGTTTTGGATATCTATCTTCATTCATTCTGTCTATGTGTTGCTTCCATTTTTGTCTATATGTATCTATTTGATCAGTTATTGCAAATATTTCAAGTTCCTGTCTTATTTCTGTGTTATTGATTCTGTCTTCCTTAGTGCACCCTTTAACAGATCTCAAAAATTTCATTTCTGCCGCCGTTATCCTATTTAGATCTTGTTTTTTATGTATCCAGGCTTCTGATCCATAGAGCAGTACCGGTACTGCCAATGTTTTATAAAATTTCAATTGGGTCTCTCTTGTTGTTCTATTATTTAGTGATCGTTTTATCGTACCACATATTCCCTGGAATTTTGCTATTTTATTAGTTATATCATTATCATAATTAAATGAAATGTCACATCCTAGATAATTGAGATGGTTCACCTGTTCTATGATTTTGTTTCCTATTACTATTTTGGATCTGATTTGATTTTTCCCTTGGAATGCCATTACCTTAGTTTTTTCTATGGATATTTTGAGATTATATTGTTCACATATATTATGTAATTTAAAAATATTCCTTTGAAGCTCGTCTTCCGTATTTGCTATATTATTACCTGGTCATCAAAATATTTTGTAAAATCTTAAAATCTAAAATTAGTCGAGTGCGATCAGAAATAGGAAGTTGTGGAAGATTATTGTAGAGAAGCTGAAAATTCACGAACCGAAGTTATAGCACCACTGGAAGAAGAAGAAGAAGAGAATAGAGGTATGTTTTTATTGGGAGGATTGTCAGAGATAGATAAAAAAAAGCTAAAAATCCAAACAGACAAGTCTTGTGTGACAAAGACGACGATTTTAAGTTTTAAAATGAGATTAACATTAATAAATATTATAATTTCAATTATTCGTCTTTCATGGTCATTCAGAACACAAAACAATACAAAATACATGGATAATAGATGCACTTGTATTTTCTCAACTCTGGACAGCCATATTAACTCGAGAGAAAGCTCTGATAGTTATTTTACGATGAAAACATGCGAGATGCATCCTGGGAAGTTTACAACAGCAATAAAGCGAGGCAGACCACAAGCCAGGAAACAGGGAAGATGACCAGGGCGACAGGTAAGTCGCGGTCGTTCCTCAAAGTCGGCTCGCTGATCAAATAAAAATAAATTGAACCAACCCAGAAATTCACTGACACTCCTTAAAAAAAAGTTCACATATAAAAACCTAGGTATCATCAACTATACCTCTGCGGGCCATTTAGTAAGATGACAGGTGTACAAGTCTATTGCAGACCAACTAACATTGTCAATTAATTTGAAATTGAAAATCCCGGCCGATACCTAAGAACATAATATAATGTAAATTAATATTTAGGGATAAAATTGATAAAGCTGCTAGACATTATGATATTAAACGTAGGGCACATAAATAACTAAGAGTAAAATTAATGTTGAAAATAATAAAATGAAATAAAACTATTTTCTAACCAACTAATTCACTAGCCCATCGAACTCATAGGTTCATGACCGCCCGGATATAAGCTTTCATACTTCCCTATCCTGAGCAAACGTTTTCCAATCATCTACTGCATAATTTACCTCTCTCAAATCATGTTAATGCTATTCTCACATGGATGGAATGAGTAAGGAGAGATATCCATTGTTAGCAGAAATTATCAAGCAAGAGGAAGGCGTGATGTTGGAAGACCTAGAAGACGTTGGGCTGATGCAATATGAAGTCGGAACGGGCAATTGCCTAATCCCTGGAGTGATGATGATGATGATGATGCTATTCTCCCACCTCGTTCTTGGCCTATCTACTTGTCGCTTTTCGTCTGTTTTTTTCCTGCAAGAAGTTTTTATGCTCTTCTTTCACTACCTATTCGTGTCACATGTCCTGCCCATCGCAGTCTACTGTTCTTATTACATATGGCTTCCCATAAAGATCTTGTAGCTTACCTATGTAAGTCCTCTCTATTCAACTGTCTTTTTTCTCTCTTTGGTTCAAACTTTTTTAGAACTTTATTCTCAAATAATCGTAATTTTTTCTCCTCTCATAAAGTAAGACTCCATATTCGGATAGTCTACATAATATAATGTAACTTGGAGAATTACAGTTTTTATATTCAATCTCCGTCGTTATGACCGCGTGTCTCCTTCATTTCAGGCCTTATCATGGCTACGCCTAAATGACAAAAGAACTTTACATTCACATACC